>OX411308.1:119776135-119956376 GCA_948150685.1 Rhaphigaster nebulosa | reverse complement strand
TATTTAGGCTAATATTATTAGTTTCAGGTACTTATTAATTTCTTAATATAAATCGTCCGGTTTATTGCGATAAGTCATTAATAAACATTTTATTCAATTGAGATAATCAAGTAACTTGATGTTTCCCTTCGTAAAATCAGATCAATGTGCTCTTAGTGAAACTATTCTTGAAATTGAATAGGGTTTGTCTTAATTTGAAGAACTTAATGAGCTTTTACATCTATAAATATGATCGATACTCAACGATACCCACATACTTCCAGGTTTAAATACATCAAAAGTATACTTTAATGTTTTGTAACAACATAATATGCGTAATATGCTGCCTTGGACATTTTATTTCTTATTTAAAAGAAACAATAATAAAATAACAAAGCTATTTCTATTTTACTTTAATATTAAAGTTCTTTAAAATATTCTAAAATACTTAAAAATAAAAATATAAATTATTAAAAAATAAAAAAAAGGGGGGGGAGAGAGAGAGAGAGAGAGAGAGAGAGAGAGAGAGAGAGAGAGAGAGAGAGAGAGAGAGAGAGAGAGAGAGAGAGAGAGAGAGAGAGAGAGAGAGGAGAGAGAGAGAGAGAGAGAGAGAGAGAGAGAGAGAGAGAGAGAGAGAGAGAGAGAGAGAGAGAGAGAGAGAGAGAGAGTGAGAGAGAGAGATCTTGGGATGGCTGTTCCCTGATGGTTGTTGGCGATTCCGCCATGCTACTTCTGCTGAACGTCTTCCGTCGTCCGTACTCGTGGAGGGCTCCGGTTTTAGATTCATCTCTTGACGGATTGATGTTCGTCTCACATTCTTCCTGTACTGATGTTGAATTTCTCCTATTGGCCGAATTCGAACTAGCCTAAATACTCACTTCCTCTTTTGTGATCGCTCTGGATGCCATGAATTTCTTCCTCATGGATATTTTAAAATACTTTTATCAACTACTTCCTTTGGCCTTATGTGTACTGTGTGGAATTATTCCATTATTCCTTGACGCTGGCGGAGGCACTAAGGTTTCTGAAAGGAAACCTTTTGAGGTTCAAGTTTCTGCCACGCCGCACAATAATGCTATGTAAGAGCTGCATTAACACAGGTTCTGTACTTACCGCCACGTCGTTTCAAGTCTTCACTTTTATGGTACCATATGCAAGCATGGAAATCTCCAAGCATACTCCAGCAATCGTCCATTATTTAAAGAAAAGAAGAAACAAAAAAATCATATTTATCCTTTTTAAGGGAAACTGCTGATACTGTTTTTTCTACGTTAACATCCAACTCCTATATTTAAAATAAATATCGTAAGTGTGGTATTTTTTTGGTGGAGGATATAGATATCTCAAACGGATACGTAATACATTTTTAAATATTAGGTACGTTATGTTGATATATAGTTATGATAAGTCTTATTCATTTATCAGCGGTGTGTATGATGTAAGGGGCATTAGATACTCCAGACAAGAGGAAGGAAGGCGGTGGTGGAGCGTGAGGCTGAGGAGATAACATTGTTGGACCCAGTAGCGGTTCCATGGCACATGTTACCGATTGATCCAGCCTGAAATAGCAGCTGATTGTTCAAAGAGCAAATATTCGCCTGTTAGCAACATAATGAGCTGGCCTATCGGCCATTTGCAAACTCTCCACACTCCAGTATTACCTATGTTCAATAACATTGCCCAAGCATTGCCATGTATTTCCATTTTCGGGCTGCTTATCATCGGTATCATCATTTTTTTTAATGATTAATAGTCGTTTTCGATCATTCGCCATTGAACAGTTTAAAACAGTTAATGGTATTCTTTCAAACTTCTACAAAACATATTTCATTTGTATACGAATGCTCTTTGAGTGCTACTAAGCGCCAATTATCTTCAATGAATAAAGGGTCTGATGAATTGCTCTATGTAACTTTGAAATTATTTGCCGGGCTGGAATTATCCTCCTAACTACTTCCTGACTTCATTTATCATAACTTCATTGTATCACTGTTTCTTATCATAACTTTGAACTCCTTCGATGTAAATCAATATATTGTTTCTCGGTCTTTATGAATACTCCGTCTTAAAATTGCTTCATTTAATGAAGCCTTCTTTCACTATTCTAGCATGACCAGTTTTTCCTTTCCTTGTTATATTCCTCATGATCATTGTCTAGCTACCTTTAAATATTTACGCCCTTTTTCGCTCTTAATTCATAAATGTAATATACTTTTTCATCTTTGAATCAAGTTGGTTTCACGATTTAATAGCTAATTGGACAAATAAAAGGTGAACCCAATCCATCACCTGGTGATTTAATGATATATTTTCTTATACAAAAACTTCTCATACTAACAAACTACATGTAAAATGCATCGTTTTTATTTTATTTGTAGGAAAATGAACTTTTATAAACATGGTAAAATAAAAGGCAAAGATATTAAAAAAAAAAAAAAAATTGAATATTTACGTTTTCTACTCTACCATATTAGACTGTAAAGGGTCGTATATTTAATATTTGCATCACTAGAGACATAACACTTTATATAAAATAAAATAAAAATTAAGATACAACAGATGGATCACACATATTTTCGCAAGTAATATGCTATTCAACATTAATAATAATAATAATAAAATTATAAAATACAATGCAACAGAGACTTTTAAATTTTTTTTTATTACTTTATTTATTTATCTTGTTTACAATTTATTTAATTTGCCATCTAAAAATTATTTTGCAACAAGCAAATCTACACTCATCCTGGTATAGCTGTCAACCCAAGTCTCTTGGGCACCGCCTCGAAAGCCGCCGGGGTTAGTTTTATGGGTTCGTGGTGGATGTAAGTGTTCGAGCTAAGGGGTTCATGTTGCAAGTCAGTCTGTTGGGGAAATGTTTGTAGTGTTTTGTGGTAATATCTGAAAATTTTAGGATGTCCAAGTCCTTCTGTAGTAAGTCATTCGTCACATGTAATGACGCGTCCACTATCTTTTGTCTGGAGCGACTGAATTCTTTGGATGTTTAAAATTCTGACAGAGCCAAATAGCTCTATCCCGTATGTCTGTAAGGGTTTAATTAATACTTTTTGGATTGTAAGTCTGTTAGTTAAGGATAATTTGGAGCGTCTATCAATTAATCTGGATGATAGTCCAAATCGTATGTTCAGTTGTTTTCTTTTCAGTCTGATGTGGGCCCGCCATGTAAGTCTCTTATCCAGGCAAAGTCCCAAATGTCGCACTTTTCAGATGTAGGAATAGGCACATTGTTAAAATATATCTGAGGACATGAATCTTGATTAAGTGTGAACATAATAAGCACATTCATCTTTATTTTCCACCTACAAATCCCCCAAGTTAGCCCAACTACAAAGCTCATCAAGATGGTTTCGTAATATGAAAGACGCTAATATGGAGTTTTTTATGGGATGTGAGAAGTGCTGTGTCATCAGCAAATGTAGTCAATAACGTATTATCATGTTAGGGTAGGTCTGGCTTAAATATATTGAATAACTATGGTCACTGCACACCCTGCAGAACTTCTTTGACACGTTTTCTGTATGATAAATCGTTAGCTACTTTTACTGTAAAATGTCTGTCTGTCAAGTAAGAAAGTAATATTAAGTAGTAAGTAGAATGAAGCAAAATTTTGAGCTTGGAAAACAAACCTTCATGCCACTCCTTATCAAAAGCTTGACTGATATCGAGGAAAACGCCAGACCAATAATTTTTTGACCCTGAAAATGTAGCCTACCATTCGATGATATTGTGGTATGGTTAAATGTTTGAATAATGCTTTTTGAAGCCGAACAGATGATTTGGAATTGCTTTCAATATATGAAGAGAATTTAGACGAAGAAGATTTTTTTCATATAATTTGGAAAAAGATGGAAGAAGGCTAATAGGAAGATAGGAATTTCGACAGTCAAAAGGTTTATTGGCTTTTAATGTCATAACATCTTCAGAATATTTCCACACAGCTGAAAAATATGTTATCCTAAAAATAGAGTTGTAAATATTTATTGAACAGAGAATTCCTTTCCAAGGTAAGTTCTTCCGGATAAAATTTGAAAGTAACCCATAACCTGGAGCTTTGTAAGTTGGTAAATTCACAATAAAATTATGAACTTCGTGTGGATAAATTGCTTTTTGCGGTAGTGTCATTGGTAAGAGTATATTAATTTGTTATGAAACAAGTTTATTGGTTAGTTGGTCGTTTATGTGTATTCTAAATGGCAAGCAAATATTTTTAATTTTGCCCATGGACCATCAGGTCGGCGAATAGGATGCGAAACATCATGGTGTTGGAGTATTCGTTTTGTTCAAAAGTGGCTTGTCAGAGGTTGTGAAAACTGTTTAGAAATTTACCGAACTTTTGGTCTTTGTACCTCTAATTTCTTCGTGTAAATTTCTCGTTAGTTTATTACATTGTGTTTGACTGTTGGATGACGTGTCATTTAACAAATTTAACGGATATGGTCTTTATTTTGATGATTCAACGTGCTTTTACAAGAAATAGAAGAACCCCAAACAGTATTCTGCACAGTTTGAGCTACACTGCAATATCGAAGTCTTCCGGTGTCTCTATGTTTATAAAATTCCATTCCAATATTTCTTCTTCTTTATGCATGAAGGAATGTAAGTATGATGTCTCTTCCGCGAATTACCGTATTCGAATCAAGTCCGGAATGGATTAATTCTTGAGAGTATCCTTCCTTGTACCTGACATGGCTAGATCATCTTATCGTCTAAGTTGCTGATTGCCACTATTCTTGAGGCAGGTACAAATTAAGATTTAAATTAAAAAAAATAAATAGATAAAACAATAATGGTAAATAACTGACTTAAAAGAGAGGAATACAAACTAAAAAGGTTAAATCTAAAACAAGCTGTTAATTATCCAATTCCGTGTAATCTATCTGGCACTAAACTTTTGAATCAAGCCCATTGAAGTCGGTAATTTGTCTTCCTGTTGAGCTGGATTGTCGGGCTCTACCTGTACTTTTAGCATTTTTCTACCGCTTTAAATAATAAATGTTATAACGATGGTCATATATCCATTTAGTTTGTTAAAATTTTCATAAATAGCTCTTCTTCGATCCCTATCCTTTCTAATATGGATTAGTTTTTTTAAGTTGTGTTCTGCCTTTTATTGCTATGAAATCATAAATGTATCTTTCTTTTTATAATACTATCAATCTTTGATTCCGCATCTGTTTTCAAATTTTCAGGATATGGTTTACTGCTCTGATCCCAAATAAGAAATAAGCATATTCATTTCCACATTTAAAGGAAATTTATGTTTCTTGAATGAAGAAAAATACCAACTCATGTTTGATATCTTAAACAGTGTTTTAATAGATTCGTATATTTTTCAATTTAAACAGTTTAATGATTTAAAATGAGAATCACCCATTTATAATTTTACCGAGAACTGTCCATAGGCTAATAAAAATGTACAAGATCAATGTTCTTTTACTTGTACATTATTATACTCAACTTTTAAAATTGGAGTTAAGGAAAAAAAAAACTTTTATTTTATGTGAGTGCATTTGTTGCAAAACCCCTCTGTTCTGAGGGACAAAACAGATTTAAGGTGTGTGAAATAGGTAAAGCTATTGGCCCTAGACGATTAATATCATCATCAATAAATGGTGTGATAATAGTATAATGCTGGCCGTCTGTAAATCATAATGAATGATTTCGCAATGTATTGAGTCAATCTAAAAGAGTTTGCTTTTTATTGTTCAATCTGGTAAATATTGAACTTCCGTCTGTCGAATTATCTATGACAGCGTTTCGGAGTTTTCCCCATCTTGAGGACAAAGTCATGATAATATCCATAAATTATATTATTTCGACTATTAAAGAAAACTATTAAAAACTTTATTTTCCCCTTAAATCCTTATTATGAGACTTCACATTCGTACATTAGACGTCTAATTCCTAGCTAGAAAATAGAATGTAACAGTGGAGTTGACAAAAGAATGTGATACTATCATTATAAAAATTGAAGGAGAAAATATTTTTTTTTTTTAGTAGTGGAGAAATTAAGACGAATAATGTAGTTTAATGATTTTATGATGACAAAGTGAATAATAATATTGCAAAATCGTACTGGAAGATATGGATACACATAAATTATTAATGATTAAATGTTTGAACATGTTTTAAATAAGTAATTATGAATACTAATTATTATTGCTGTTCTATAATACAGGACTTTGTCCCGAAGATGAGGAAAATTCTGAAGCGTCAAAGAAAATGGAAAGAAAATTCTAATAAAAGGGATGGGAATACTAGAATAAATTTCTACACAAAATTACCCAGTATAAAGATAATATAAATCTTCCAAAAACAGGTCACCATCGTCACCTTTAGTTCCCTATCAAAGATAACATTTGGAAGTTCTAGAAGAAAGATTTAGGCCAAATCGATCAAAGGTAAATATCACTTTCGCCAGCACGCTTCCTACCTACCTTTAACAAACATTTCGAAAATTCCCCACTCCATCTGCGAAAATAATTATCCATTCAAGTAATCGTCAGGCAGAAGTAATTCAGTTTAAATTGTATCTTTTCAACCATACCTTGGCCGAAATAATTTTCTCCAGTCGAGCTTCCAATATCTTTTCTAAGAATGATCGTGATGAAGTTGTTTGAACTGGAAAAGCTGATTAGTAAGTTAATTAGCTCACCTTCCATCTCACTGATAGCCGAGTCTTCTTAATTAATAGAACAACGAGAGTTAGAGCAACTGTTATGAAACTATCATACAAATAGTGCGTAGGAATTAAACAAAACGATAGAAACATTAGTTAATGAATTTTCAGAAAAAAAAAATTGAAAAAAATAATACTGACAATATTTTTATCAAAATTCTGAATCGTAGAGATAAAACAATAAACATTTCAAACTTCTCCCTTTCTTTATCGATCAGACAAAGTTCAGGACCTGCTGGCTCATTCTCAAGTCTAAAAATATAAGTAACAAAAATATTGCCAACAATTAATACACAATAAATAACAAATATTATATAATAAATAATGTTGTCTAACTTTAATATTATCTAACTAAGATTATTCAGTATTATTAAATTTCATTTCAATAATTTAAACAACTGGGTGAAATCATTTATAATTAAATTTAGAAAATAACCAAAAAAAATTAATAAAATACATAAGTAAAAGTTATTGTGCATATTTACCTGCCTAAGCTCGTCTCATTACTAAATTCATCTTATCCGTCTTCTTGATTAGCGTCATACTTAAACTATACACTGTAATAATCATTATACCAATTTTTTTTATAAGTCTTAATGTTTTAGTGGCCTGTAATATTAAGACATTTGTTAATTTTACACTATATATAATAAATAATATGCCAATTTTTTAAAACTAATCCGAGATTATCTAAGAATACAAGTTTGTTGAATTTCTTCTGATTGGATTAATTATTATAGTTTATCGTTTCATATTTTCATTAAATATTTTGGCAGAAGATGCATTCATAACTACAAATTTACTCAGAGATCGGCAAAAATATACAGCGTTAGGAGATTTCTATGTAAGTCTAGAACTCCGCGCGCGACATTATTCTTTCACATTATTATAATTATTAAATGTTAATGTTATTGATAATGTCAATATAATGTTGACTAGTGCCTATCACGTCTGTTTTAAAATTTTTATTTAGTGATATAAATGAATTCGATAAATCTTCTGTTCATTCATTTTATTTTTTACTTAACTTATATTTTCCTTATTTTGTTTTTTTACTTACTCTGTTATTATTACATTGGTTTGTCTATTTATTTTCATTTGTGACGTATATATTTTTTAATTATTAATGAACAGAATATATTATTCTTTCAATTGACAGCCAACTATTATCTATAAGACCATTATGAATCCTATTTGGACCTACGGACTTGAACTGTGGGGATAAATTGTCGAACCAATAGTATCTAATCCTTTGAGTATAAAGTTCTTCGAAGAACAGTCAATGCCCCATATTATGTTAAAAACAATACCTTACACCATGAATTTAATATCTCCAATGTTCTTGACCTTATTCCGTACAAATTCTCCATAGTTAATTAGAACTTTACTCATCATCCTAACATCTTCGATTTTGAGTTTTGAAGTTTTTGGGATCCTGGCAATGGCCAGCTTCTCCATTCATGCCCTGAGCGTCTTTGACTCTAGTGCTCTCACTCAGTTTCCACTGGCTATCAATACCAGTGACGCGGCTGGGTGTGAAATGCTGCTATCTCCTGGAGCCCTGCTTTGCCATTCACATGTGGGGGCCTAGCTTGGTTCGGTGTTCACTGGCCAGATTGTGAATATTGTATATATTCATATTTGTGTATATATTCATACATTATGTATGAATGTGTTCACGATGATCTATTTTATTTTTACTGAATATAAATTTTCTCATTTTAGTTGTTATTTTGCTATTATATAATTGTCTATCTATTTATTTCCATTGTATTGTACATATTGTTTTCAATTATTGTAATTTATTTTATTTTAACTTTGTTTATTTTAATTTAATTTTATTGTTTAGTTTTTTTTTCACTCTGTTTATATGGTATTAATTAATGGTTTCTTACAGCCCTAATACCTATTGCCCTTGAGTGTGGCAGATTGCATTATATCACAATAAATAAAAAAAAACTTTTATTTGTTTATCTATCAATACTTAATCGCAAGTGTGCTTATAAATTTATTAGAATGTGCTAGATTTGAAAATGTATTATATACTTTACACTGGCTTGTTGGTCAAATCGCCATTTAAAGTCTGGTTTAAAGCTTTGATCAAAAAACTTACTCGTGGAAACCTGCCTTTAGGATGCAAATTTTCTTTTTCTTTTTCTTGTAGATTCTCAACAACTGCAATATAGATATAAATTATAACTTTTTATTTAAATCTTGTGTACTGTTTTAAATAAGTCGGGAGACCCTCCTGGGGATCACCCAGCCTCTGTAATGTGGGTATCCTTAATTGGGTGAAAAACCTGGAGGTTGAGCGTGATCTCGGCCAAATCTCCTCCTTGCACAGTGTGGCCGATTGTGAATCTAGCGGGACAGAAGTCCAAAAAAGAAATTTGAGATTATGATGAAATACCTGTTTGTACAATAGTAATAAGATAGGATGTTAATAAGCCAAAAAATACAAGAATGATCCGAGGGTAGTGCCAATACAACACTTGGATAAGCAATTTAGTCGGGGAATTCAAAATGTTTTATTCCTAATATTCTGGACTCAGTCAAATTGATTTTTTATCGGAAAAGCCAAAGTTTCGAACCAAACACGTGGGCTTACTTATTCAGCTATTATATAACTGGAATTAAACATGGAACTCAGTGATAAGCTTATGAAGAGAATTAGAAGATAGTTGAGCGGAAAACTTGTAAGGAACTAGAAGATATTGTTATAGAAATTAAATCCTTAAGATGGGACAAAAACACGAAATGTTGATGTAATATTGCCGAGTTTTGAATAAAACCATAGTATGGAATTTTCATATCTTATTATTGACAATTTTTATTCTACCAAATATTAAAATATATTATTTAAATGAATGTTATGAAAATACCAGACTCTGAAAAAGAAATTGAAATATCTCGGTCAAAGTGATATGTCATTATAGTTGTTTTGTATTTAAAATTGTTTGAAGTAGTAAAAATATATTGGTTTATGACAAAAACTGGTTTTGAAATCAATTAAAGACCTTTTTTGACAATAATAAATTAATCTGTATGAGAGAAAAATATTTCATTATAAATATAATGGCTTCCAGACTTTCGTCCCGCTAGATTCTCAATTGGCCACATTGTGCGTTGGCTTAGAAACAGTACGGTCCTTACCAATAAGTGAACCCAAGACCTTCCGTGGATTGTAGTGGTACAGGGTTTTTTTCACTATCATTTAAGGAATTTCTTCGAGAAGGCTACTAAGCAAGGGGAGAAATGAGGAAAACTATTAATAAAATAGGTATTTTTGTAATCATTGTCGTTACAACTTGATACAGGTTAAAGCAAGCTAACTCGTTTTTGAGTAATGCGAGATACGCACGTACGAACTAGTATAATCGATATTTCCGTTGAAATCTGAAAAACGAAAAGTTTCGCGATTACAATACTTCCTTGTACGCAGTAAAGGAATTGTCAAACCAACATTCACAGTACTTAATATATTTTTGTAAGTAGACTCAAATTGCTTCCATATATATGAAGACGTCATAAAAACGGCTCGTACGCAAGATGGCATAGGGCCCGTGCGGCCAAAAATCGTGCGTTATTTCAAAAACATAAGCTTTTTGGGCTTTAAAACACTAGACCAATACGTTCCGTTAGAATGTATATGATCTTGAAGCCTGTGTAGATAGCTTAAAATGTGATGTAAAATGTGACCCGTCCCGTCTCGATTTACCGACTCACCCTCTTCAAAATTTTGAAACTTCTCAGTTTTTTCAACACATTTATTTAAGCCCTAGTAAGAATTTAACAATGGAAATTAGGATTCGTCAAATCTCCATGAAATTCTCTCTCTTTTGATACCTCACTCTTTAAAATCCATCGCTTCTGAGAGCAGAAAAAGGGATCTATAGAACCATTTTATATATAGAGCAGTGATAGTGATATATACTTGGCGTATTACATGTTTTTGTCATTTTTACTTCCCCGTACGCAGTAAAGGAAGTATTTAATCGCGAAAATTTTCGGTTTTCAGATTTCAACGAAAATATCTATTTTTACCATCCCTCAATCCATTTTGACTAGTTCGTATGTTCGTTCCTACATTCGTACGTTCGTTCGTGCATTCGTACGTTTGTTGGTGCGAATCTCGCATAACTGAAAAGCGGCTAGCCGTAGAAAGTAAAATTTTGTATTTGGGTTTGCTGTAAAATCTAGTTGTGAACCTTCCTTTTTGGTCACTACATGATCGCCGGAAATAATACTTTTCTTGAAGGTCATAATTGATTTCAATCAAAAATCATATTAAAATAGAATGCAAAACTTCTCAAATTTGGTATTTATGATTTATATATTGATTTAAATAAGATACTATATTTTGGTTTAAATTGCCAGTTAAAATTGAGTGTAAATACTTGTTTTCCTCCCCATTTGTGAGCTGAAAAAATCTGCAGCAGGAGAATACGATATAAGTTAAGTAGATTCTTCCTCTTAAAATGTCGAAACTGTCGATTTTCAATGCTTTATCTAGTCATATTGACAGTTCTGATGCCACGGAACACGAATAAATCTCTTGGAAACTTGTTACCTACTGAAAGAAAATGATAAATAATAACGGAACGAGACCTCCAGAAACAAGAACTTGTGTGTGTGTGTCAACAGATAGACGTCGCGATGCCAAGTATCGTTTTTGAGATACTGCTATCTTTGGAAAATAGCAACCAAATTCAGGATCACTTTTTGAGCCACCGATTTATGGTTTAATAGATGTACAAGGAAGTTATAGGTGTCCACATCATATATTTTTATTAATATACTATTCATATGAACTGTTTAAAGAGATAAGTAAAAGATGTAAGAATAAACATTTGTATAATCTTAGTATTTGTTATAAATTACTACTAAATACTTAGTTGTTAGTCAAACACTTAAACGTTAAAAAAAAGAATGAATTTCCAATTTCGTGCAATTTCTCGTTCAAGTTTCCATATGATATATACGTATTCCCTCTTTAGAAACCCGATATCTCCTGATGGCTCATATTGGCAACACTATAATAAGAAATACATTTCAGAAACTGAACATTTAAATAAATTGGATTTAAGTACAGTAACTCGTCATGCTTAAGAGATTTTTTCTCTCAACTTTCCAGACTTCCCTTTATAAATTATTGATGTGAAATCAATAATATTCAAAGCCCCTCCTAACTATTGAAACACCAAGTGACTGGAAAACTGAAAAAGTTGACTCCATTACCAGAAAGCCAGCTTAAGCTTCTTTTCGTTCTCAGCCAATAGCTCTATTATTTCCACGAATTCAGAACTGAATCCGAAGACAATTGTTTGGAAGATTACCAATTTGTTTTCTGCTGATTGGAATAAAAAATTATACTTAGTTATTACAAGTAATAATTATGGTAAGGGAATAATAAATGGCTCCTTTCAGATTTTTTATTGTAATTTGCTATATTAAGCTTCTACCAATGCTTATACTATTATTTTTTTTATAATTCTATATTAATGGAAATTTGATGATAATTTTTTTTTTAGTTTGATTGCATCCTACGAGCACTATTGTTAATTCTTTCTTTGATTTAAGGCTCAATTAACTGTTAATCGCTGTTCATAACTGAAATTGACAAGCTTAATCATTTATTTGAATTGTACAAACCCGATTGAATTTGGCAAAGGTAATTCTTGTTATCTTTCCGTTATCTCGTTGTCGACATTATAAAAAGGATTTTTGAATTTTTGCCTACGATAGACAAAGTGGTTACCTTTTTGGGATTCGTCATTATTATCTGGTTAAACCTGTCAATTGTATGTTTGATTTTCATATTTATTTCCATTTTATCTTATCATCTTCATTATCTTATCACCATTTTTTTATTTATTTAAAATATTTATTATTTGATTTTGTGTTTTTACTTTCACTTACCTATATAAATAATATCTTTTGTAAGGGAAAAATTTCGAATCCGAGTTTTCAACGTAAATAATCTGGCTTAATGATCCAATACCCTTATTTCTATAATTCCTTCAAACAATTTTGCGAATGATCTATGGTAATTTATTTATTATTGTAAATTTAGAGTACTTTAAACTGAGATAACTTTTGGACAATCGGAATTTCAAAATATAAATATTTATGCGGGCTTATTGTTATCGCTTTTTGTTTCGTTTCCGAGTTTAGTTTGTCTGTAACACCACGAGAGTCCAATAGAGACAAGTTAACAACCTTGATACCTTCATGGCAATAATTAATGAAGTGACTGTTGTTTAGGAATTGACAAAACTATTGTGAAACCTCCATTGTCCAGTCTTTTGTTATTATGTGGGAATATTAGGTAAGTAGTTATTATTAATAATTATTATTAACTACAAAATATTATAATATTGTTAATATTAACTGAGTATTATCACGATGACTTTATCATTTGATTCATTGCTATATTGAAACTTTTTGAAAGCTGAATTAAAAAAATATAAAATTATTCAAAGTACTGGGGTAACATTGTGACATCATTTTAAGATGACTCGATCGCCTTTTACGACAAAGCAGTTGGTTCGAGAGAAAAAATTTATAGGTAAAATTTGTATAGCGTTACGTTCCTTCTTAGAAATGGCCCATTACATGAAACTTTGATGTAACGTACGCGTCTGACGCTCGTCCAAACTGAGGTACGCCGATGATTGATCCTTTTATGCACATCATTTTAAAGGAAAATAAAAGTAAAACTGAATGGTGAAGAAACAATTTTGATGTATTTAATTATTTTTAATTAATTTATTTAAATTGATTAGGAAAAATACTGTCCATTGTGACTCGATAGAATTTTTAATAAGCCGGTACGAAAATATATTACAGACAAATGACACAAAAATACGTCGGAATCATGTATCATGCTCTTTCAACCGACATAAGTCAGGACGCGCGTCATAATTCATATTTGGAAGTGGGGTCATTTCGTGTGAGAGGCTGTGAGAGGTTTATTGGGTTATTCCAGAAACCAAATAATTGTTTATATAAATAATAATATTGCTTTTAGGAATCATTATTATTATCATGTTCGTAATTTGTTCAATACTCTGAATATTTTTGTTCAATAATCAAGCAATACGATACTGCCTATAATTTAATTATTACAATTTGATGTATAATATACAATTGTTCCAACAGTAGATTATTATTTTTTTCTAAATATTTTTTATTGCATGAGAAAGGAAAGACAATTTTCTGAATTTAATTTCTTCATGTAGAGGAGGGAGAGGATCTATGGAACCATAATTTACAATGAATTTAAAAATATCACAATTTTTTATTTTAAAAAATCTTAACCAATAATTTGCGAGGACTTGCTGCGAAATTTTTAATTTTTCCACGTTGAAAGGGAAGGCTATAATATCAGGCTTTTATGTTAATTATTTTCTAGATTTAAAATTCTATTTATATAAATTTATATAAAATTTAAATGTTTGTAAAGAAGAATTGAGAAAATCGGAAATCATCATTATGAAAAATGTGCGTGTTGATTCTATGTTTAAATTAACATAGAATCAACACGCACATTTTTCATAAAGATGATTTACGATTTTCTCAATTCTTCTTTACAAACATTTCCTCCTTCTGCAAAAAAACGGTGCGCGCATCGCACAACTTTCCCTTACCGTCCTATAATAATTATCTTTTTAATACAATTTTAAAGAGTTCACATAAAAACTGCTTCTAATAAACTCAGAGGCATACACATTTTTTCCCACATAAGTACAATAAAAAAAAAATTTAAACAATTTTAGTACAACAATCCTGTACACTACCTATATATTTTAACTTTGTCAAGTTGCAAATATATTTTAAAAGTTTCTGGTTTAGTTTCCTGGGAAACTTTTTCTTTCCGTTAAATAATGTGAAAGTAGAAATAATTAAGTTAATTTCCGCTTTTGTATTCTTAAATTACTTTATTACATAGCGTATTATTTACAACAGATTGGCGATTGTTGGGAGGAGGTTCGGTCGCATCTGTCTCCTTTCGGATGCGTTTGGATATCCATCTAGGGTCTTGTGCTCCACATAAAATACACTGTATCTTTGCTAAACTGGTCGGATTTTGATGATTCTTTTATTATTTCTTAGATAATTTAATTACTTTTCATACAATTCTACACATAATTACATTAGAATGCATACTTTTTAAGCTATACGCAAATAAAGTATTCTTTTCATCATAAATTTTTTCTTCGGCAATTCTTCGGTGATTTACTACATAAATAAAAAGTTAAAGGCCTTTATGAAGAATAATAGGCAAGTTTCATCAAAATCGTTACAGCCGTTTTCGAGAAAAATGTAAAAAAGGGTAAAATACATTAGATAATAGCTATTTCCGGTCTGTCCGATGCGCTGTATATTTGCTAATACTGGTCCGATTTTGATGATCCTTTTATTATTTTTTAGATAACTTAATTAAATTTCATACAATACTACAAATAATTTACCGTAGAATGCATACTTTTTAAGCTATATGCAAATAAAATATTCTTTTCATCATAACTTTTTTCCCTGCAATTCCTCGGTGATTTACTGCATAGATGAAAAGTTAAAGGCCTTTATGAAGAATAATTTAGGCAAGTTTGATCAAAATCGTTAGAACCGTTTTCGAGAAAATTGTAAAAAAGTGTAAAATCGATGATATGATAGCTATTTCCGGTTAGTCCTATTTTTGCTAATACTGTTCCGATTTTGATGATTCTTTTATTGTTTTTTAGATAATTCAATTACATTTCATACAATACTACAAATAATTTACCGTAGAATGCATACTTATTATCTTATGCGCAAATAAAATATCCTTTTCATCATAACTTTTTTCCCTGCAATTCCTCGGTGATTTACTACATGAATGGAAAGTTAAAGACCTTTAAGAAGAATAATTTAGGCAAGTTTCATCAAAATCGTTAGAGCCGTTTTCGAGAAAATTGTAAAAAAGTGTAAAATCGATTATATAAAGTGGTACTTCCGGTTAGTCGATTTTGACGAAAATGTTGCTGTAACATCACATGCAGGTGCCAACCTTAAATATGCAATTTCGGAATCGTACGACTTTTCGTTTTTGAGCTAGACTGTTCACATACACACAGACACACAGGTTCACAGACACACACACAGACACACAGACCATTTTGCGAGACTTGGTCATTTGGACTCAGAGGACCTTAAAACGTATATTTCCGTCGAAAACTCGAATTCGAAAATTTTCACTATCGCAATACTTCCCCTTACTATATACTTCGTATATTGGTAAGGGAAAGTAAAAAGGAACTTATAAAAATAATATTTAGTTAAAAAAAAATAAGATAATTTTTTTAATACAATTTTTTATTACTAATATATCCTACCGAGGTTTAAAAATATAATTTAGGTACGACGACTAAAACATGCATATTCCACGTGAAAGTTTTGTCTAACTTTCCGCTGTAACTTTGCAAGCTGTCTCGGAGGGAAACTACCAAGCTATTTGTATATATTATAGTATAATGCTAACTTAATACCTGACATTAAGCCAACGTGATAAGCTTCATCTTACTTACGACGCCCTGCTAGTTTATCTTATCGTTTTATTTACTTGTTAAAGTCGATAAAATTTTGAAATTGAGTTTGAGGATTGAGTTTTCAATCCGATAATGAATTAATGGTATTTATTTACAGTATGCGGCTAATGATTTCGAACAGTGATTCGTTTATTTTTATATTTTACAATTAAATAATAATGATTTTAATTTATTATTTATTTTTGTTAGTTCAATGGAAATATTTTTTAATTAGTATTGCATTAGATAGCATAAGCACAGAACATGTTTCCACCATTCACCCCTCACTATCTTGGTTATCCGAAGCCAAACAACTTATTTCTTTGGTGTTTACAGAACTACATTTTTAAGCATACTTCCTGTATATTTTCGAAATCATTCCATAACTTGCTCTGTTTTGGAAAGCAAATCTCATTTAAGATGTAGAATAGATTCTACTTACTTCATTTGATTGCTTCTGAGCGGGTATGTACGATTTGTAATTTCTGAGTTTAATCTAAACATCTCAGTTTGGATGCCGCTCAAGACATTCCACTATCCATCAAGGTCTTCTGGTTATTGACCGTATATCCTTTGAACTTGTACCCTGTCCAGGTCGGTTTCACATGGCAGCGTCTTAGGTTGTGCCCTCTACATCTTATTCACCGCTGACATTTCTACAAATCCCGATACCTTTCTGGGAAGATTTGTTGATCCTATCATCCCAGTTAAACCCTGAAATGGCATCCTCAAACCTACAAAGGCACCCATCGTTGATCAAATAGTGGTGCGATTATTGGCGCATCAATGTCAATTAACCAAAATGTAAGCATGTCTTTTTCATCCTTCGACGCAGTTCCTGCTCCCTCCCGTAGTTCATTTTGCCTCTATACCACTTCCATTTTCAATAACAGTCCAGTGTCTTGGCCTCCTCTTAGACAAAATACTAACATGGAACCCACATAATAGAACGTAAACGACGAACTGGCCAGTAATACAGACTACTGAACAGGACGTCTCACGTTTCCATTGAATTGATCATAAACTATTAATCTACAAGACTATTCTAAAACCTTTTTGGACCCACGGACTTGAACTGTAGGGGACAGCTTATCTTTCGAACATCAAACGTATCCAATCCTTTCAGTCTAAAGTCCTCCGAACAAAAGTCAATGCTCCATTGAACATAACAAGTTTACTTATATTATTTTTTACTTAACTTAAATGTTCCTTACTTTGGTTTTTCACTGATTCTGTTATTATTACATTGGTATATCTATTTATTTTCATTTGTGATGTATATATTTTTTAATTATTTTTTATATTTATGGGTTTTTTGGTTTATTTATTTTTTAATTTCTATATAGGGGATGAATGAAAAGTTAGAGCCATAATACTTATTGCTCTTGAGCGTGACAGATTGTATTGAATCGTTATTCAATAAAGAAATAAAGTTTAAAAAAAAAAAAAATTACATCGAAGTTTGGCCATTGTTGATACTTCCTCTCTCTCATGTTTTCAGAAACTTTAATTTTTGTTTTCACTATTATGTTTCTGTAAAATTTATTTTACAGATTATTATCTATACTACAAGGACTACATTTTAATATCAAAGCAATTTGCCATGTGCGAAAGTATTTTTGCAATAAGCAAATTTAAGCTAATATTGTCGGAAAACGGGACGGAATATTTCAGTTCCTGAGATGGTGGATCTCAGTGCTTGCCTTAAAGAGTTGATGTTGAAAGTATGTCTGTGTTGAAAATTTTTTATGTATTAAATGGTAATGTCTGGGAAACTGTTAGGACGTCTAAGTCCTTGTGTAGTTGGTCATTTATTAAAAAAGAATTGTGAGAATAATTTTGACTGAAACAACTGAATTGTTTGGATACTCGAGTTTTTGGCGTGACCCTTAGTTCTGTCCCACATGACTGACTATACAGGTTTTATTAATTCTTTGTAGATGCCATATTTTTAGTTAAAGATAATATGTCATCAGTGAATGCAGTCATTAAAGTAAGATGTTAAGATATTGAAAAGTTATGATCCCAGTAAACCGCACTGAGACTCTCCTGATTGAATACGTTTTATGCTATCTTTAAAAAAACTGAAAAGATCTTGTGTATTTTATTAAAACATACATGTTCAGAGAATACGCTTTAGATAAAGAATGTTTCGGTTTTGAGCATATTTTGTAGTTAGATTTTAAAAATGAATGTATTGCTCTTAGGAATAAAACTGTAGTTGATTTTTCATTCTTTAGGAGATCGTAAAACTAAACTGTTACAATTCGTCTACAATATTAAAAAAATAATAAATAAATATGGGAATAGTGGCTGTTAGAAACTCATCGTCGGTATAGACTTGCTGATCCTGGCACAAAAAAAAAAAGTGGGCTTCTTGGAAGCTCTTTATAATTTATTAGACTGTGGCGAGCCTTATCTGTGCAGGTCCGGTAGGCCTAACTCCCACCGGACCATTTTTAAAATTACGACCACCACTTGGGGAGGGGGCAATTATATAATTACCCTCCTTATATAGTCCTTTTGTATTTATTATATACTGCGCTTGGGGGCCCTGATTTACAATCTGCTAAAGGGTCGGGAATTAGGGCCGCTTTGTTCCTCTTTCCTGGGTCAGTTAATTTTAATAACTGCCCTATTGTTAGCGGGTAAATATTTCGGGAGAGTAGAACTTTTTTTTCCCCCCCTCTCATTATTGGTTTGCAAATTTCGGTTGAAATGTTTTTATAAAAGGGAGGTGGATACATTTTTGTTGTTTTAGAGTTAGAGATATCGGATAGTAGACTAGAAGTCATGAGAAGCTTTTGAACACTTTCATAATCATGCTTTCATAATATACTTATTTAGTAGGAGGGTGCGTTTTTTTTTTTTTTTACGCATGGTTCTTACGATTAATAGAGCTTGTGTCTATCATTTTAATGTTGAACCTCGACTGCTTTTCTAATCCAATATCTTTTGTTGCCGTTTATAAATATTTATAAAAAATCGTCTATGAATTAGATCTAGGAAAAACCCCGTGATCGACCTTAAATTTAAGGCATTATTACTTAATAAAGAAATAAAACACTCTTATCGATTCAACTGCCCAAAGATTGCAATTCGAGGTTTAAATTAATCAATGAAGTATAATTTATGCTTGTATTACTTTGAAAGTATCCGTGGCCTATATTTTGCAACAAAGTCGTAAAGATTTTCGACAAACTCATTTGTTTTTTTTACAAGTACTGAACTGAATTCGTTGGGTCACATATAATTAAATGTAATAAAAAAAAGAAATATAGTATGTCAATACATATATATAAAATCTCAACACATGCACTGTTTACGACTGATTTGATTAAATTAAATGTTAATTGTTGACCTAAAAATGTTTGTCAGGTTTTCAAAATTCTCCACAGTGTACAGGCGGAATAAATGAAATTCTCTGGTTGGACACAAATAACCATGTACCATGTATAGCGTCGTTTACAGTTGAAATTGTTATATAGTTATTATGTTATTTAAATTATGTTAACAGACCTGAACAAAAAAAAATTAAATGGTACTTACTGTGGTAGATTACGATGAACTCCTGACAGCGCAATATGTCAACCGAGGCCCTGTTGCCAGGTCTGGAAGCTGCCAGTATAGCTGCTTGGGATTCACTATATTTGCTGTTTAATTACAGAAAAGCTGTACTCCAGTGGATCCCGGGACACTGGATTGCACGGTAATGATATAGCGAACTCTTCGGAAAAGATGGAAGAAAATAAATTCCAGATGGAGAATAATCTATCCCATCATCGAGCAAGAAAGGAAATACAGAAATCTCTTCAAGAGAAGCTGCTCGAGGAGCAGATAAGTGCTTCTTTGGGTTAATACTAAAGGAAAACGAGCGCGTCACAAAACACATCATGAAAAGACGCAGAATTCAGAATGATCATCGGACATGACTATTTGAAAAAATATTTATATATTATAGGAGTTTTAGAATCTCCTGACTATAATCTGTGCAACACTGAGTAATCCATCGATGCGGCTCACCTCAAATCAAGTCCTGCTTTGACAGGTATACGATCTCAGACTTCATTAAAATCTGACATACACTGGGCTTCTAGAAGACTCATGGCGGATGTCGAAAGTCAAGCCATAAGATAAAAGAAATGTATCCCAAATTTTAAAATAAATTAATGCTCATTATCAGACGAACAATGCTCTGAAGCATATAACAATTTACTGATTTCCTAAAGCAAAGGAAAAATAGAACCATCAGACCACAGAATTTAATTTAACAAAGAAAATAAACAATTACAAGAACAATGGTAAACATTTGGCAGCGATGAAAGAACATGTAGAATAACCTACGACGATGGCTCTTCTAGTGATTTTGCAACAATTTACTGCCCACATGAAACATAAAAACATGCCAGTTTTCTTTACTTACATTAACAAGCTACAGACTGTTGCTATATGCTGACCCACTACATGGTGAGGAACCTCAAAGAACAATATATAATTTGTTGCTATTTGTTACAATTTGTTACAATTATAATGTGTATTGTCCAAATTGGCTATACCATAACATTGTCTCTGTTTGCTGAAGGCTTCTGTGGGATCCTCGAGATTTCTAGCTTCTCGGTTGCCTCGAGAAGCACCTTGATAGTAGCGCTATTGGTTGGTACCAGCCATCGCCAGAACCTCTTGCCCATCGTCTTACATGCTCTAGAATCCGATATATAATGATATTCACTTATCGACTACATCTTAGCTATAGTTAACCAGTTATACAATAACAATTAACCTTTATGAAAAGGGTACAATAATCTGCAAAGTGACTAAACATTGCTTGTGATTTTGTCTAAAATGAAGATAAGATGATCCCCAAAAATCATCTTATCATATATTTTAAAAAAAATTCACAATTACTAAATCAAATTTTTGGGATGATATATAATTAAATTAATTAATTAATTGAAAACAATTAATGATAAATTATAATTATAAACATTGAAACTTAGGAATGATACTTATTCAGTATACAAAATTGAATGGTATTTCATGTGTGAAATTTAAAACAGTTGCTAAAAAAAGATTTTTTTATTTTAGAATTTTACCGGTTTTTATGGATAAGTATATCATTTAAAAACAAATTAATATAAAACATCATTGTAAGTATTTGAAGTAGTTAATACCCATGTAAAACTAACTGTCTATTTTTAAAAATTTCATATTACGGTATTTTTGTTCGGCATATTTATTTGTATATGTTTAGATAATAAATTAGTAAAAATAAAATAAACAATTTTTTTCTGTTTTTGATAATGGTTAGCTACTCAGGGATATCTGGAAAAGTGGCTATTTATATCTATATATGTGAGAATTATAATGTTATGCCGTTGGCACACCTTCATCTTCGTTTCACTCTGGTGTGTCAATAATTCTAATATGATTCCCACAAACATGGATATTACCCAGTTAATCATGAGCCCAGATATCCCGGAGCACTTCACTTGGATAATTACCGTATTTCTCTTGTAACAGAGATTAATATAGTTTGTTGATTAAATATCTCTCAGTTTTGGTCCCCGGTGTTCTCGATTGTTCTGACAATAAACTAGACGCTGGGCAATCCTGAGTGGAAACATCCTCTCGTCAGTTATTGGGCACCTTGTAGTGCCAAGGGTTGTAAAACGGTGGACACAGCTTACACCTGTCACTGGATTAGGTCGGCAGTTGGCGAGCTCTCACGGCCCTGTTCTGTGCTGTCACCCGATCGCTATTCCAATAATGTAACCGCTTAGTTACGGGTGTGGAACACTAGTAGGTGGTACTGGTAACTGGGCAAATTTGGAAACCAACATTGGCATGAGATCTGAACTGTCTTAAGCAAAAATAACCTATCGTCTTAGATAAAGTGGATAAAAGAAAAAGGATAAAGTATTTTTTTTTTTGAGGTAACTTATTGTTATATTAAAAAAAAAACTATTAATCCTTATTCACACATGCCAATCAGCAGCTTTGATGGTAATCCGCACATTGTGGCTTAGGGAAGGACAGTACTCAGGAACATACCTTCATTTAGAGGGAGAGATCTCTCATGCAGCTCAATATAAGTCACCTTTTATTATTTTGTATAATTATGGACTGTAGCTTTTGTTATGTTCGTGGTGTTTATAATCGAAGCGGAGATAAACAGTGCGTTTTATAAGTCGGTATGTTGAGTTCTGTTATTTACGTATCAAGGAGCGTTGGTTAATTAGTCTTAAAATTTTGGATTAAAAAGATCATTGTCTTTGTAACTACGTCTTTTTCACTGAACAGTAAACCTGTGAGACATTTGTTAGTACGGGTTTAAGTATATGTATGTGGTTAATTTCAGTCTGATTTGCAGTTTTGGCGTATTTTGATAAAAAGCGAATTAGTACTGTAATTTCAGCCGTTTGTTTAGTGCCTTCCGTTTTATTTCGACTTGTGGGCTCCAATTCAAGCTTTGTTTTGTGCTCCATGTCTAAGATTGTTATATTAAAAAAAAAATGATTTAATTGTCTTTTACTTACTTCGTTAATATATTATATGATTTAACGTTCGTTTTCATAAATTCATATAATCATTTATAATTTCTTTTAATAATTTAATATTATACTAGTGTTTTCCGACCTCTTCATGAACTGGTCCAAAGGATCTCCACTATTTCTATTTATCGAGTGATCGATGATCCAAAAAAAAGAGTGGTATTAACTCGGTAGGGATCGAGTGATCGACGAAACATAACTCACCAACTGTTATCTTTTTTTACTCAATCACTGAGCACTGAATTAAGAGCTTGATTCTGAATTGATAATAATTTTACTAGCTCAACTACAAAGGATTCGTAATTACATTCGTAATTAAAGGGTACTCAATTTCTTTACTCGATTTTAGTACTTCTCTAGTGAAGAGCACTTAGTAATATTTTTTTTAAGTTTTCTGATTTTTCGCATGATTTCAATAATATAATGTTTATGATAATAATATCATTATTGAGGCCGCGAACTCTGGTATTGATTTTTTTTTTTTTAATTTTACGCAGTTTTTTTTTCTCGATATTGTCATTTATTAGGTTTTGGAGGATCAATCATATTCGTTAAAAATTTGTAGGGTCATTACTCATTAAACAACTGGTTTCGAAAATTGTAAGTAGCAAATTTTATCAATTTTTATAGAACACTTTTCATGCATATTCTGCTGTCTGGATGACTGGTTGACCGTTTTACTCAAAATCCTGAAACAAATGAAAGCGCGTATTCTCTACAATTTAGAAATAAAATATTTTATATTATTACTATACACATTCAGCTTTATGTTCTGTACTCATAATACACCGAATCTTTAAATCCCCATCTTCTTTAACGTCTCAGCTTCAAGCTGAATTTCATTGGCAATCCTCAAATTTATGCTAATGCATAACGCTCAGAAATGAGGAAGCGATTTTCATAGCTATCGAAAGTATTGAGAGGACTTCATTTCTTTGACATTCTACGACTTGAAAAGATGTTATTAGGATCATATATTTATGAAAATTATGAGAGCTTGGAAGGTAATCCCATCTTATTATATTATACAGTAATCGTACTTATCTGAAACGAAAATTCACCTCTTTGATAATGTTTAGGCTGAACCTGTGATTTCAATAGAAAAATAACTCTCAGAAAGTATTCCCAAGAGCTGTTCGAATTAATTTGAATTTAGATGCACCCTATTTGCATTAGACGTGGGAGCGTAAAAACAAATGCAAATGGTTTAAGAGTTCAAGAAAAAGGTGGATGAAAAATTTTTATTTTTGTCTTGTTTTTAGTTTATGTTTATCTTCGAGGAGTTTGGCGCCGTGAGCTAAATTTAATGTGAAGCATGTACTTATAAATTTATAAATAGGCACTAAAAGAATCAAGTGAATATTGTCGCGTAAGTAGAGGGAAAACAGGGGAGCTGGCACACTTCTAGGAGCAGCCAATCAGAAGCCAGCATTTTGGTCACGTGACCTATGGCGGGAAATTTGAATTTGAATTTTTGTCTCGACCTAACCTTAACTGCCACGTGGTCTTGCCTCGACCCTACCTTAACCACCACGTGGTCCCCCCTCAACCTAACCTTAACTGCTAGGCCACGCCCCTTTTTGGTCACGTGACCGTTAAGCCCCGCCCCTTTTTAGTCACGTGATCCAGTCACGTGACCCACAGCGCATCCTGGTCTATGCTCCGCCCACATGTTTTAGTCACGTGATCCAGTCACGTGACCCATGGAACCTCCTGACCTATGCTCCGCCCACAAGATTTACCCCCTCCACCCATTGAAGGATCAGGTACCCACCTTATAGAGCATGAGTGTACCCGGCCGCCATTTTGTTTTTCTTACGCCACCATTTTGTTTTTCTACTGTTTGAGGGACTTGAGGTTTTGTTGAAGGGTTAGGTACCTACCTTATAGAACATGAGTGTACCCGGCCGCCATTTTGTTTTTCTTACACCACCATTTTGTTTTTCTACTGTTTGAGGGACTTGAGGTTTTGTTGAAGGGTTAGACACCAACCTTATAGAGCATGAGTGTACCCGACCGCCATTTTGTTTTTTATACATCGCCATTTTGTTTTTCTTATGCCGCCATTTTGTTTTTCTACTGTTTGAGGGACTTGAGGTTTTGTTGAAGGGTTAGGTACCCACTTTATAGTACGCAACCTCCCCAACGGTTATATAATCATAACCTATACGACGAAGGGTCAGGTATCAACTTTATAGTCTGTAACCTCCTCTATGGTTATATAGTCATAACCTATACGATGAAGGGTGCGGTGCCCACTTTATACTCTGTAACCTTCTCAAAGGTTACATAACCTTTACATTGTTTTCGTGTTTGTGCAACCTTCTCAATGTTTACATAACCTTTACAATATGTAGCTGTATCAACATGTAAACAGGTTGCATCTTGTATAGACAAGTTGGATTATGTCCAGGTGAAATACAAATATGGACCTTGAACTGTTTATCTCTAACATATAAATAAATAGCATAGTTTCTTAATCCTATAACTGCTTTTGGACTTTGAGCTCTTAATCCCAAACCTTTCTTATCTCGCTGAAACATAAACAAAACAACTTTTCAATGTACTATATATTTTTAATGGCTGATAGTATAAGTAATGGTCTTAAAAGGATTAACTTGTCAATGTTCTACGTATTTTTATTCTCTCATAGTTAAATAATGGTCTTAAAAGGATTAACTTTTAATCCATTAAGTTCCTATCGAACTTTTAATCTTTAAAATATATTAACAAATCAAAACGATGGTATCACGTTGGCCAAAGAGGTTGCACCTTTTCATAGCTTTGAAATATTTTCAAAGTACACGAGTCGGTATTAATAACTGCGAACATGTCGCAGTAAATTTTAATTAATGAATATTAATTAATACTATTTCTTAATCCCTTACGGGCTTTTGGACTTTGAGCTGTTAATACCAAAACATAAAGAATGATTTAGGACTTCCGCTAAAAAGTAAACAAATTTAGCTTTCGCAATAATGCTCTATCTCTTAATCCTTCCTTTAAAAGTTAACAATGGACTTTGAACTGTTAATCCTCTATCATTACTCATCTCGCTGAAACATAAACAAAACAACTTTTTAATCTTATATGTATTTTTATTCTCTAGTATAAACTATTAAAACGCCGTAAAAGAATTAAATATTAAATCCTTAAAGTTTTTTTATCATTTACAAACAATGATAAAGAGCCTTTTAATCATTTCATAATATCTGGATAGATGACGTCATTATTATTAGCTAAAGTTTTGTACCTTTTTCAGTTCTCAATGTTTACATTTTATGCAATTTTTCCAAATGTTTACCTTTACCTATCTATTTCTTTTTTAAATTTTCTATAACCTCCTCAATGTTTATACATTTTCTGTCCGCTAGGGCGCAGCACCTTACTCCAGTAGGGGATTTTCCTGGCTAGTTTACATAATGTTCTCAATGTCTATGATTTATGCAACCTTCCCTATGTTTACATTTACCTATCTATTTGTTTACGTTTTCTATAACCTTCCCAATATTTAAATTTTATGTAAATATAGTCTTCTCAACTGATTTTTTGCCTTTCCTAAATTGTTTTCCCCTTTTCTGAACTTGATTTAATTATAATTAACTATCCTGGTTCCTAATTGCACTCGTATCAGACCTTGGGATATCATCGGCTCCTTTCGGCTACTCTCGGATACCCTCGGAGCAGAGCGGCCGGGCCCCGATCATTGTCCTCGGTGACGCTCGTTCGTCTTCGTTTTTCCTCGGGCCCCCACCTCGATCTCCCTAATCTGCCTTAGGATGCTCCCGATTCGAGAATAACCGAACTCCTCCGGCCTCATATGATCATCCAGAATCACTAGGAAAAATTTGAAAAAATCTCCTCTTCTCACCTGGACTTCTTCTCCTACGGTTCCAACCATTCATTTTACTCAGCACGTAGAGGTCTCTCGTCTGCGTACCTCTTGATCAACTATAAATATTTATATTTTTCATAACTTGAAGTCCCATAATTTTAATGGTTTTTAGTAATTTTAGCGGTTTTTATTGATTTTAGTCATTTCTTATCAGCTTCTAATGGCAAAATACACTCCGGCAATAATATTATGCTTAATGTTTAACCGAATCCATCATTTTCTTTCAATTCATTGATAATATTTTTTGAGTAGGTCTTTTACTGCTTTACTGGTCTTTTACCTCTAATTTTTAACATAGCTTTATATTTTTTAGTATATTTTAACCAATTTTAGATATTATTTTTTGTTTTTATAATTGATTTTACATGTTACTTTATTGATTTTAGTCAATTTTAATGATTTTAGAAATAAAATAAAACGTTTTATCAGCAAATATTTGTATATAAATCTGTTTTGAGATGATTTATTATCTAGAGTTGATATCATTTGAGAATGTTGATGTAAGATGTGCTATATTTGGTCCCCATTTGTATGATATTATATTGTTGTTTTTTTTCAATCCTAATGATGCCCGAATTAGCGAAACGTTGACTGATCAGATATTTACTGTTGTTTAAGAGACTCAAAACTTTATTCAGGATTCTTCCAGAAATATACTGATAATTTACAATTAGAATTTAAGATAATTTTGAATATTAGAATGTTTGCCATCATCGGATGATAGATAATATTAAGAGTAACTAATATGAGCATAATCGTCGCAGTTGGAGCACAATTCTGATCACACTTTCCCCCTTTAAAATTCCAAATATTTACATTATTCATAACTTGAAGTCCCATAATTTTAGTGGTTTTTATTAATTTTAGCGGTTTTTATTGATTTTTAGTTATTTCTCATCAACTTCTAGCGGTAAAATACAATTCGACAATAATACCATGCTTAATGTTTGATCGAATCCATCATTTTCTTTTACATTATTGATAATATCCTTTGAGTAGGTCTTTTACTGCATAGACTTCGATCTCTAATTTTTAACATAGCTTTATATTTTTAGTATATTTTAACCAATTTTAGATATTATTTTTTTGTTTTTATAATTGATTTTGCCCGTTACTTTATTGATTTTAGTCAATTTTTAATGATTTTAGAAATAAAAAAAATTTTATTAGCAAATATTTGTATATAATACTGTTTTGAGATGATGTATTATCTGTAGTTGATATTATTTGAGAATGCTGATGTAAGATGTGCTATATTTGATCCCCATTTGTATGATATTATGTTGTTTGTTTTATTTTTTTCACTTCTAATAATGACCGAATTGGCGAAACGTTGACTGATCAAATATTTTCTGCTGTTTAAGAGATTCAAATCTTTATTCAGGATTCTTCCAGAAATATACTGATAATTTAGAAATATTCATATTAACCCTTCTCCATACTCGCTTCATAATTCAAATTATTTGATTTCTTTCATGAAATAATAACTATTTATTAGATATTTCTATAACGTCTCCGGGTCAAAATGTCTTGTTTTGTGCAGTGTCACTGTCTATTTTGTTACTGTTTTGTCACAGTGTGACTGTCGATATTAGAATGTTTAGCATGATCGGATTATAGATAATACTAAAGTTAACTCATATGAGCACAATCGTGGTAGTTATAGCACAATTATGACCACACTTTTTCCCAAAAATACCAAAAGTTCGCCTATGAGGCACCACTATCAGTACTTGTTTCCTCATCGAAGTTTGTTTATCGATTAATCAACAATCAGTTCAATCAATTTTGACGAGTCCATCTTGCTTTTGCACACTAACTTTCTGTTGGACAGAACATTTATGGACTTCACCAGGATGAGAACCATTGTTAAGAGGTGTTTCATAGCACCCTAGGATTTTAAAATGAGTAGCCGATAGAGGGAAAATGAGGTAGTTCGAGCACAATGCTGATCACACTTTCTACGAAGAATAGCATCAGGTCTCGTCTATGAGACATTTTTTTCCCAGTTACTTTCGCCTTGCCGAGGTGTGTTTATTGGTAAACACAGCAATCACATACTAGATTTTATTTGTTTTTATTAGATTGATATTTATTTTTTTATTAAGAGGCGGAAGCTGGACCTCATTAAGACTCCAATATCTTTTGGTAATCAACTCCAATCAATCCAAAATGTTAAATATTTCCTCGAAAAAACATAAATTTAACGGAAGGCATTAGATCCGTCCTCATTTCATAATTCAAATTGTTTGATATCTTTCATGAAATGATAACTATTTATTAGATATTTCTATATCGTCTCCGGATCAAAATGTCTTGTTTTGTGCGGGTGACTGTAAATATTAGAATGTTTACCATCATCAAATTACATATAATATTAACAGTGACTAATATGAACAAAATCGTGGTAGTTAGATTCTGATCACAGTTTCCTCCAAAAATACCATAAGTTCGTCTGTGAGGCACCTCTACTAGTACCTGTTCCCTCATCGAAGTTTATTTATCAATAAATCAACAATCAGTTCAATCAATTTTAACCACTCCATCTTGCTTTAAGACTCCAATATCTTTTGGTAATCGACTCGAATAAACTCATAATATTAAATATTACCCCGAAAAGACAGAAATTTAACAGAAGGCATTAGTCACTTTCTGAAAAGTTATACGAGCTGCGGACATTACATGTGACTATAATCCAAGAGTCATGCCCTGGATAAATTCTACTGTCATAATATTAATCATGGATGGATGACCTTAGTAGTTGAGCTCCTCTAAATACTACATTCTTAATACGAATATAAAATTTTTAATCCAATTTATCACATTTGCAGGGGAAGTACTGCAGTTTATCGATGATTATTAAAACTATCAACACAACTGCATGCGAATCTGCTGACCTCTATTGTACTCTGCACACGAGGGGGTGTAGATCGGTATGTTCAAGGTATGGCTTGAGGTAGTGATGGAGGGTAACGGATGATCAGGAATGTGGTATAGGATGATTTAGGGATGTTCAGACATGGTTTGAGATGGTTAGCGATGGTATGGGATGGTCAGAGATGGTTTGAGATGGTTAAGAGTGGTTTGGGGTGGTCAGACATGGTTGGAGATTATTTTAAACCATCTCCAACCATGTCTGACCACCCCAAACCACTCTTAACCATCTCAAACCATCTCTGACCATCCCATACCATCGCTAACCATCTCAAACCATGTCTGAACATCCCTAAATCATCCTATACCACATTCCTGATCATCCGTTACCCTCCATCACTACCTCAAGCCATACCTTGAACATACCGATCTACACCCCCTCGTGTGCAGAGTACAATAGAGGTCAGCAGATTCGCATGCAGTTGTGTTGATAGTTTTAATAATCATCGATAAACTGCAGTACTTCCCCTGCAAATGTGATAAATTGGATTAAAAATTTTATATTCGTATTAAGAATGTAGTATTTAGAGGAGCTCAACTACTAAGGTCATCCATCCATGATTAATATTATGACAGTAGAATTTATCCAGGGCATGACTCTTGGATTATAGTCACATGTAATGTCCGCAGCTCGTATAACTTTTCAGAAAGTGACTAATGCCTTCTGTTAAATTTCTGTCTTTTCGGGGTAATATTTAATATTATGAGTTTATTCGAGTCGATTACCAAAAGATATTGGAGTCTTAAAGCAAGATGGAGTGGTTAAAATTGATTGAACTGATTGTTGATTTATTGATAAATAAACTTCGATGAGGGAACAGGTACTAGTAGAGGTGCCTCACAGACGAACTTATGGTATTTTTGGAGGAAACTGTGATCAGAATCTAACTACCACGATTTTGTTCATATTAGTCACTGTTAATATTATATGTAATTTGATGATGGTAAACATTCTAATATTTACAGTCACCCGCACAAAACAAGACATTTTGATCCGGAGACGATATAGAAATATCTAATAAATAGTTATCATTTCATGAAAGATATCAAACAATTTGAATTATGAAATGAGGACGGATCTAATGCCTTCCGTTAAATTTATGTTTTTTCGAGGAAATATTTAACATTTTGGATTGATTGGAGTTGATTACCAAAAGATATTGGAGTCTTAATGAGGTCCAGCTTCCGCCTCTTAATAAAAAAATAAATATCAATCTAATAAAAACAAATAAAATCTAGTATGTGATTGCTGTGTTTACCAATAAACACACCTCGGCAAGGCGAAAGTAACTGGGAAAAAAATGTCTCATAGACGAGACCTGATGCTATTCTTCGTAGAAAGTGTGATCAGCATTGTGCTCGAACTACCTCATTTTCCCTCTATCGGCTACTCATTTTAAAATCCTAGGGTGCTATGAAACACCTCTTAACAATGGTTCTCATCCTGGTGAAGTCCATAAATGTTCTGTCCAACAGAAAGTTAGTGTGCAAAAGCAAGATGGACTCGTCAAAATTGATTGAACTGATTGTTGATTAATCGATAAACAAACTTCGATGAGGAAACAAGTACTGATAGTGGTGCCTCATAGGCGAACTTTTGGTATTTTTGGGAAAAAGTGTGGTCATAATTGTGCTATAACTACCACGATTGTGCTCATATGAGTTAACTTTAGTATTATCTATAATCCGATCATGCTAAACATTCTAATATCGACAGTCACACTGTGACAAAACAGTAACAAAATAGACAGTGACACTGCACAAAACAAGACATTTTGACCCGGAGACGTTATAGAAATATCTAATAAATAGTTATTATTTCATGAAAGAAATCAAATAATTTGAATTATGAAGCGAGTATGGAGAAGGGTTAATATGAATATTTCTAAATTATCAGTATATTTCTGGAAGAATCCTGAATAAAGATTTGAATCTCTTAAACAGCAGAAAATATTTGATCAGTCAACGTTTCGCCAATTCGGTCATTATTAGAAGTGAAAAAAATAAAACAAACAACATAATATCATACAAATGGGGATCAAATATAGCACATCTTACATCAGCATTCTCAAATAATATCAACTACAGATAATACATCATCTCAAAACAGTATTATATACAAATATTTGCTAATAAAATTTTTTTTATTTCTAAAATCATTAAAAATTGACTAAAATCAATAAAGTAACGGGCAAAATCAATTATAAAAACAAAAAAATAATATCTAAAATTGGTTAAAATATACTAAAAATATAAAGCTATGTTAAAAATTAGAGATCGAAGTCTATGCAGTAAAAGACCTACTCAAAGGATATTATCAATAATGTAAAAGAAAATGATGGATTCGATCAAACATTAAGCATGGTATTATTGTCGAATTGTATTTTACCGCTAGAAGTTGATGAGAAATAACTAAAAATCAATAAAAACCGCTAAAATTAATAAAAACCACTAAAATTATGGGACTTCAAGTTATGAATAATGTAAATATTTGGAATTTTAAAGGGGGAAAGTGTGATCAGAATTGTGCTCCAACTGCGACGATTATGCTCATATTAGTTACTCTTAATATTATCTATCATCCGATGATGGCAAACATTCTAATATTCAAAATTATCTTAAATTCTAATTGTAAATTATCAGTATATTTCTGGAAGAATCCTGAATAAAGTTTTGAGTCTCTTAAACAACAGTAAATATCTGATCAGTCAACGTTTCGCTAATTCGGGCATCATTAGGATTGAAAAAAAACAACAATATAATATCATACAAATGGGGACCAAATATAGCACATCTTACATCAACATTCTCAAATGATATCAACTCTAGATAATAAATCATCTCAAAACAGATTTATATACAAATATTTGCTGATAAAACGTTTTATTTTATTTCTAAAATCATTAAAATTGACTAAAATCAATAAAGTAACATGTAAAATCAATTATAAAAACAAAAAATAATATCTAAAATTGGTTAAAATATACTAAAAAATATAAAGCTATGTTAAAAATTAGAGGTAAAAGACCAGTAAAGCAGTAAAAGACCTACTCAAAAAATATTATCAATGAATTGAAAGAAAATGATGGATTCGGTTAAACATTAAGCATAATATTATTGCCGGAGTGTATTTTGCCATTAGAAGCTGATAAGAAATGACTAAAATCAATAAAAACCGCTAAAATTACTAAAAACCATTAAAATTATGGGACTTCAAGTTATGAAAAATATAAATATTTATAGTTGATCAAGAGGTACGCAGACGAGAGACCTCTACGTGCTGAGTAAAATGAATGGTTGGAACCGTAGGAGAAGAAGTCCAGGTGAGAAGAGGAGATTTTTTCAAATTTTTCCTAGTGATTCTGGATGATCATATGAGGCCGGAGGAGTTCGGTTATTCTCGAATCGGGAGCATCCTAAGGCAGATTAGGGAGATCGAGGTGGGGGCCCGAGGAAAAACGAAGACGAACGAGCGTCACCGAGGACAATGATCGGGGCCCGGCCGCTCTGCTCCGAGGGTATCCGAGAGTAGCCGAAAGGAGCCGATGATATCCCAAGGTCTGATACGAGTGCAATTAGGAACCAGGATAGTTAATTATAATTAAATCAAGTTCAGAAAAGGGGAAAACAATTTAGGAAAGGCAAAAAATCAGTTGAGAAGACTATATTTACATAAAATTTAAATATTGGGAAGGTTATAGAAAACGTAAACAAATAGATAGGTAAATGTAAACATAGGGAAGGTTGCATAAATCATAGACATTGAGAACATTATGTAAACTAGCCAGGAAAATCCCCTACTGGAGTAAGGTGCTGCGCCCTAGCGGACAGAAAATGTATAAACATTGAGGAGGTTATAGAAAATTTAAAAAAGAAATAGATAGGTAAAGGTAAACATTTGGAAAAATTGCATAAAATGTAAACATTGAGAACTGAAAAAGGTACAAAACTTTAGCTAATAATAATGACGTCATCTATCCAGATATTATGAAATGATTAAAAGGCTCTTTATCATTGTTTGTAAATGATAAAAAAACTTTAAGGATTTAATATTTAATTCTTTTACGGCGTTTTAATAGTTTATACTAGAGAATAAAAATACATATAAGATTAAAAAGTTGTTTTGTTTATGTTTCAGCGAGATGAGTAATGATAGAGGATTAACAGTTCAAAGTCCATTGTTAACTTTTAAAGGAAGGATTAAGAGATAGAGCATTATTGCGAAAGCTAAATTTGTTTACTTTTTAGCGGAAGTCCTAAATCATTCTTTATGTTTTGGTATTAACAGCTCAAAGTCCAAAAGCCCGTAAGGGATTAAGAAATAGTATTAATTAATATTCATTAATTAAAATTTACTGCGACATGTTCGCAGTTATTAATACCGACTCGTGTACTTTGAAAATATTTCAAAGCTATGAAAAGGTGCAACCTCTTTGGCCAACGTGATACCATCGTTTTGATTTGTTAATATATTTTAAAGATTAAAAGTTCGATAGGAACTTAATGGATTAAAAGTTAATCCTTTTAAGACCATTATTTAACTATGAGAGAATAAAAATACGTAGAACATTGACAAGTTAATCCTTTTAAGACCATTACTTATACTATCAGCCATTAAAAATATATAGTACATTGAAAAGTTGTTTTGTTTATGTTTCAGCGAGATAAGAAAGGTTTGGGATTAAGAGCTCAAAGTCCAAAAGCAGTTATAGGATTAAGAAACTATGCTATTTATTTATATGTTAGAGATAAACAGTTCAAGGTCCATATTTGTATTTCACCTGGACATAATCCAACTTGTCTATACAAGATGCAACCTGTTTACATGTTGATACAGCTACATATTGTAAAGGTTATGTAAACATTGAGAAGGTTGCACAAACACGAAAACAATGTAAAGGTTATGTAACCTTTGAGAAGGTTACAGAGTATAAAGTGGGCACCGCACCCTTCATCGTATAGGTTATGACTATATAACCATAGAGGAGGTTACAGACTATAAAGTTGATACCTGACCCTTCGTCGTATAGGTTATGATTATATAACCGTTGGGGAGGTTGCGTACTATAAAGTGGGTACCTAACCCTTCAACAAAACCTCAAGTCCCTCAAACAGTAGAAAAACAAAATGGCGGCATAAGAAAAACAAAATGGCGATGTATAAAAAACAAAATGGCGGTCGGGTACACTCATGCTCTATAAGGTTGGTGTCTAACCCTTCAACAAAACCTCAAGTCCCTCAAACAGTAGAAAAACAAAATGGTGGTGTAAGAAAAACAAAATGGCGGCCGGGTACACTCATGTTCTATAAGGTAGGTACCTAACCCTTCAACAAAACCTCAAGTCCCTCAAACAGTAGAAAAACAAAATGGTGGCGTAAGAAAAACAAAATGGCGGCCGGGTACACTCATGCTCTATAAGGTGGGTACCTGATCCTTCAATGGGTGGAGGGGGTAAATCTTGTGGGCGGAGCATAGGTCAGGAGGTTCCATGGGTCACGTGACTGGATCACGTGACTAAAACATGTGGGCGGAGCATAGACCAGGATGCGCTGTGGGTCACGTGACTGGATCACGTGACTAAAAAGGGGCGGGGCTTAACGGTCACGTGACCAAAAAGGGGCGTGGCCTAGCAGTTAAGGTTAGGTTGAGGGGGGACCACGTGGTGGTTAAGGTAGGGTCGAGGCAAGACCACGTGGCAGTTAAGGTTAGGTCGAGACAAAAATTCAAATTCAAATTTCCCGCCATAGGTCACGTGACCAAAATGCTGGCTTCTGATTGGCTGCTCCTAGAAGTGTGCCAGCTCCCCTGTTTTCCCTCTACTCGCGTACATATATGCAAAATGAATTAATTTTACTCACTTTTAACTGTAAGACGAGAGCATATTTGTTTTTTATTTGTTAAGAGTTTACCATTCTCACGCTCTTCAACCGGGATTGAAAGGGCGATATTTCTTTGGTATATATTTAGTTTAATACCCTCTCATTTTTATAATAATAATCTTATTATTAATTTATATTAATAATAATAACAATAATAATAGTGAGATTTTATTTTCCGTTTTGTAGGGATTTAATTACCTTTCAAAAGAATACTTACTTTTTGAGTTGAGTCCGAATAAAGTTTTATTTTCCTTATTACTTTTTTCCTGCTTTTTTTCTTGGATATGCTATATAGGAAGAAAAAAGTGCTTTAATGAGTTAAGGAAATTTCCTTCAGAATCCTTGGTGCCGTTTTAGTGCTACAATTCGTAGCAATTTGCGCAATTCCGCACAGAGTGGCTGATTTGATACGCATCGGGGGACTAAACCCTAAAAACAAAACCAAATCGGTCCACCCGCTTAAGGGATAATGAGGCGGAGACACACAGATACCCAAACCAATGACCAAAAATGCGTTTTTTGGACTCTGGAGATTTTGAAACGCATAGATCCGTTGAAATTTGCACAATACTTATATCATATGAAACATTTGTAGGTAATTATTAATTATTTAATACGTCCCACTCTTAATTGAGGGTTACTGTTTTGAAAAACGACTGCAGTTTCTAATAGATTACCCCATCATATTGAAAAAAAATATAAAAAGAGTTAAAGTATTTTTTTTTAAATTATACCTGACTTGTGTGTGTGCATACGTGAAAAATGTTCTTTTGATTTTTTTTTGTCCTAGGTTAATTTTTAAGAAAAAAACCCACATTAAAAATTCAAAATAAAAATAAAATAAATAATTAGTAAATTAAAAAATAATTGCAAAGAATGTTACATTGTTTTTTATTATGAAAAATGAAATGAATGTTTCTCAACGGATTATACAAATTAATTTGAAGATGAATAGATAGATGAAAAAATAATGAATAGGAAACTGATTTTATTTTTTCGCGTTAAGGTTTTTATTAATTATAGGTGATTTTCATTCCATATCAGTACAGATTTTTAAAAATTATTTCTTAATTCACGCATTCTGATCACTTGATATCAATTTTAATCCTGGTGTATCATTTTTTTTTTTTTTTTTTTCCAATCCCTCAAACAAAAAAGAACATTAATAAAACAAATAATTAGATAAATTATAAACTTGATGTGCTTTACCTTTTACTACCTGTTGGTAAGGTGTATCAGCTGCATGTTGAAGTTAATAATTAAAAACTTGAATTCTATGTGAAATGTGTACAGCTGTTGGAAATTTCAGCTGTGATTCGAAGGGAAGTGGATGTTTGTTTATATTAAGTATTTAAACAGGAATTGGAAACCCTATAAATCATTCCTAACTCCATTGGGTATTGAAAGGTCATTCGTTGGACCAGTGGGCGGGGCCGAGGCGTTAAATGTCATATATCAGGATTATTATTGGCAGGATAAATGTAATATATCAGCGCTAGCCTCCTCTAGTCCATGGCACACAATTTGGATTTGTGGATTATACCGAGCGAATCAAGTGTTCAGTGTATCTTTATTTTTTTTGGCTTGAAGTTAGCAGTTTTACCCCTGATGCTATGCAAAATACAGTTTTTAGATTGGCTTCTCATAAGAAAGTAAAGTTTAAAAAATCATACACTCCTTTCAAAAAATAACTGATTCCTTTTGATTTATTATTTATAATAAATTATATCAATAATAAACCTTTGTAATCGATCAAGAAAAACAAATTTACCTCCCCCAAAATTTGAAGCTTTACGTTTCAAAATATGCAGAATCCAAATATCGAATAAAAAAAAAAAAATCGTCCGTCCACAGTCCGCAGCTTTTTTTCGTGACTAGTAGACCGATTTTCTTGAGATTTGGCAGTAAAGTCACAGGTCACCCCAGCATGATCCTCGAAACTGAACATTACTATCTGCCTTTTCGTTTCATGTGGCTGCCGATTAAAGATTTTATAAGTCCGTAACTCGGTCATTTATAAAGATACAGGAAAAATGTAATGCATTTGGAATCAGCATAGCAAGGGATTAAAAAAAAACTATATAAATGCTTTCGGTTTATTATTTTAATAATAGATCTTTGTAATTGACAAGAAGAAAAAAATTAACCCCTCCTCAAAAGTTGAGATTTCAAGATACGTCTTAAAAAATTCGTCCTTCCATTTTATTTCTCTTTTGTCATAATCAATCGAAGTGTAATAAAATTCCCTTACAAAACAGAAAAACGATCATTTAAATCGGACGAGTATTAGCTGAGATACAGTGCAACGAACTTCGTATACTATCTGTATTCCCGGTGCTACAGGCTAGTGTGGCCTTAGGCCTCCTGACTTATCAATAGCTGGCTCCTAGCTTCCTCGCAACTCTCTATTTCATTCTTCCTTGGACTATTTTTCCACTTTCCACTTTCCAGTTTCTTAGTCTTCCCTTTTTCTTTTCACACTGAAGTAGGTCTCCAACATTTTTCTCTTAAACATTTCACCTTCTGATTACATGTCCTGCCCATATTAGCCTACTTGTTTTGATACAGTTTCTTTCGAACCCTCTCGGTTTACGGTGATCATTTAGGAGCAAACACCGAATTTCCGCTCCATAGGTTCTTAGTGCTTAATTTCTTTGCTGAATTTAGATATCTTTTATAATGTATTCTGTATTTCATAATAACTTTATTTTTATAATGATAACCGGTTCATCTTTGTTTAGTTATTTTAACTCGAAAACATTCCGAATTTTCCTAAATATTCAAAATGGTTATTTGAAAGATAATCTAATTGTCTGAATCCTTAAACAAAGCGATATGGAAAGTCCTGTGAATGGACACACCGGATATTTTTAAAATGGTACTATCATCAGCGTTTAATTATCACCATTAAAGAAAAAATAATCCTAATTTATCAATTTAAACTATATGAACAAGATATGAGGTGATCATAAATATACTAGAATCAACGAAAGAATTGACATGGATAGCCTCCTCTACTTTTAAAGTCACGCCTCGTAACTACACCATCAACCATCCATTCGTTACTTGTCATCATTCACTCCAGTTTAAACTGCCGTTTAATTCGCTTGTTTTAATTATTATTTATGCTGATGTTAAATAAATTATGACAAGTGTTTTATTTATTTATTTGTTTACTATTGTGAGCTCATATTATGGATGAGCACATTTTTTAGATTTTAAATAAGTTGGTGCCTTACATTACATAGGCAATTCAAAGAAAAAAAATGGTTCAACAATTCGTCTACCTATCCGATTTCAATTAATTTTAGAGAAAAGTAGAAATGGGCGGAGCTATTTTCCCACCACCCTTGTCGATTCTTTCGCTGACTCTAGCATATTTTATATGCTTTTCCACTGGAGGCCTTTTCTTCAAAGCGATGGGTAATATGGAGTACTACTGGCTCATGTAAAAATATAAAAATGTAAAATACTAAAATATCTGACGGCGAAGGATCCTGATGCAATTAATCAAGAGTCGCCTTTGGGAATTTGAAAATCAGATTCAATATTGCAACGGTGAATAATAAACCAATTCACTGGAAACCCATTGACAGTTCGAAAATTTTCAGTGCTCCTGAATCCATTCTGATGATGATAAAGCAAAATCCCCAAAAAATCTTTGTTCAGAATCTTAAAATGAGTTATTGATCAGTTTTCTTGAAAGATTAATTCTAAATTGATTTGGAAACACTTACTCATCACTTCATTTGTAGAAAAGAACAAATTTTTTCGGTCACCCCTATCATTCATAATTTAAAGGTAGTTTTTCAAAATATTATTCCATGCAGAAATGTATCCTACCTTCCGTACTAAATTAGTAATTAAGTATTAATTTTAAGTTAAGGAAATAACTTTTGCTTGGATATATTTTTTTAGTACTAAGATTTTTAATAACAAGATGTGTCCGTCGCCGATTTTGATCAAATTTTTTGTGGTATTCTTTAATGAAATAAATTTGACCCATATCCTACCGTTTTGTCCAATGGGCCTTAGGAGCTGAGAAAAAAAAATAAAATTTGGTGAAAATGCTTTATTTTATGACTAGTGTTTGAAAAAAATATAATGTAATATCGACATATTTTTTTCAACTAAACATTTGTTTGTTTGAGTACATTAAAGGAAAAATATAAACATTAAAAAATAATAGACTTTTGGTCAATTAAATTTAAAAAAGTGTTTAAATTATTATATAAACTAGCCTTTTTTGGTTTTTTTTTCACGCCAAGAATGATGGCAGATTTGGATTCAGCACATCGAAAAATCTTAATGTTGAAAAAAGTTACGATTGTGCTTACAATTTTAAAACTAAAAATTACGTTTTGGGTTTGAAACTCTGTACCTCATCTTCAGTTTACCCGATATCGACGTTCATGGACTCGTTAAACAGAGGGGAATTTCTTCTTTTCATACATATATAAATCTATTGCATTATTTTAGGTCTGTGTAAATATGATTACCATATAAATATAAAATCCGAGACATAAAATAAATTAAAAAATATAAAAAAAGAAATAAAAGTGAAAAATAGGGTCGGCCTGATTTTAGCCTAACAAAACTTAAACTTCTTGGAATATAAATTACTGATTCGGACTCCATTAAATGTTTTTAACTTGCTGATTTGCTTTTTAACTAACTTTCTAGATAAACTGTTTCCTCTGGACTTCACTGTTCTATGAATCTGAGCTTTGGAACAAAAATGTCTAACGTCCAAATCTTAGAACACAGATGACTGTACGAGAAAAACCAGAGTAGGATTAACATTAATTTTAAAAAGGGCCTCTGTACTCCCATGAGGCATAGGAGGTATTATCTCCCCATGGGAGAACAATGTCCCTTTGCCAATTAATGTTGATCCTATCCTGATTTTTCTCGCGGTCACTCTAATTTCTAAGATTTGGATATTGACCCTTTATGTTCCAAGGTTCAGAAATATTTAAATATTGTTGTTTCTTGCTGAATTGTATTTTTTCCCATGTTGAATTTTTTGATTATGGTATTAAGATTTAGCGTAAATACTTTATAACGTGGTGGAATCAGGGAAATGTTCGCGTAGGTATTACGATTCGTTTATTATTGAAAATTAATATATAAATTTTTCCAGATTATCAATTATTTTTCTATCTTGTAATTTTCAAAAAATGTCAGGAATCAAGTAACTTTTAATATCTCACTTGTTGTAAAGCGATATGATGAACAGGCATTTCCAGTTAACTCTGCCTTCACTGAATTCACTTTGTAGTACAAATATTAAACTTGCTAACAAACTTAGATTAGGCTTAGCTCCCGACGGGTTACATGTTGGCTTCCTAACGACACACGGATGTTTTCTACCACTGTATTATACCAAAAAATGTCATTCACATCTTTATCTTCACCACTTTAGATGATATACTGATATTCTTGTCCCCATATTACTTAGTATGGATTGATCTTATATTCTATGCGATAGTTTCCGGAAAAATGGTTTCATTAAAATTTCATTAAAGCTGTATCTTAGTAATGTAGTGGGAAAAGTAGTCCTTCCGAAAGGGTGAATTTTGAAATTAAACTCAATCCTTAGTAAAACTGATTGGCCCGCTACCGTTGCGGCCAGACTCATTCGCTCATCTTGCCATTGTTGTTAAGAAATTTAATATTAAGTGGTTATGAACGATAGCTCTGAAGTAAAATTTGTATTTCAAATATTATTATTTCTAATAAATATTAAAATATATGATTAATATTTAGTGATTTATTAGACAACACTGTTATGCTGTTGTATCTTTCTTTTTACTTCCTTGTACGAAGTAAAGGAAGTATTGTAAACGCGAAAATTTTCGGTTTTCAGATTTCGATGGTAATATCCATTTTGACAAAAAAAATCCATCAGCAAAATTTTATTACTTGTTTTAAGTTTTAAAATTGTGTACTAGATCTTAGTCTAAATTGGAAAACCGGAAGTGGTACTTTACTTGATGGTCAGACATTAGACTCAATAGAAAATTTTTGTAACCCCCCTCCCCTCAAAATTTGAGGTTTTACGTTTCAAGATACGTAGAATCCAAATATCGAATAATAAAAATCCGTCCACAAAATTATTTTTTTTTTACTTCCTTGTACGAAGTAAAGCAAGTATTGTAATCGCGAAAATTTTCGGTTTTCAGATTTCGACGGTATGTCGTGGCGTCTGTACGTACATACGTTCATACGTTCGTGTCTCGCATAACTCAAAAAACGGTTAGTTGTAGAAAGTTGTAATTTTGTATTTAGGATTTTTGTAAAATCTAGTAGTGAACCTCTCTTTTTGGTCACTGCTTGATTACCGGAAGTGGTAATTTACTTTAAGGTCATAATTAATTTCCATCAAAAATTATATTAAAATACTATACAAAACTTCTCAAATTTAGTATTTATAATTTATATATTGGTGTAAATAACATACCAGATTTTGGTTTAAATTGGAAAACCGGAAGCGGTACTTTACTTAAAGGTCATATTAGACTTTCAACAATGATTATATTAAAATATAATGTAAAACATCTCAAATTTGGTAAATAGGACTTTTATATCCATTAACTAGATTTTGGTTAAAATTCGTGAGCCTAAAAGGGTACTTTACTTGAACGTCATAATAAGCTTACATCAAAAATTTTATTTAAATTAAAAGAGAAATCATATGTTTCAGTAATAAAGGTTACAGACGAAATTTGGTTTCCAATCCAATTAAACATTTTTATTTTTTGTTTTAAGTGTTAAAATTGAGTGAAAAATACTGGTTTTCCTCCCCATATGTGAGATCAACAAGTCTGCAGTATGAGAATAAGATATAAGTTAAATGGGTTATTATAAAATGTCGAAACTGTCGATTTCCAATGCTTTATCCAGTGATATTGAGAATTTTATTGTTGTCACGGAACATGGAGAAATATCTTGGAAACTAGTTACCTACTGAAGGAAAACGATATATAATAACGGAATGACACCTCCAGTAACAAGAGTGTGTTTTTGTGTGTGAGTTTCAATAGATGAATGTCGGGACGCCGAGTTTCAATCTTCGGAAACTAGTAACCAATTCAGTATCACTTTTTGAGCCACGGATTTATAATTTAATAGGCATAGAAGGAAGTCATGTGTTCATCAGATATTTTTTATGGCGTTTTCATAATAACTTTTTGATCAAGCGGTTTAGGTACAACAAACAGGTGTTTCAATCTTAATGATAAATTTTCATTTAATAATAAAACTTCTCCTGGATGTCAATGAACCGTGATATTTTACAATTTTACTAAAAAAAGAAAAAGGCTCTCTGAAAATTCTTTATACCCTAACTGCGTGTAGGTAAATTGAATATCTTTTATTTTTATATTGTCAAATAGTAGATCGTATTCCTAATGTTTTTGAGTTGCATCATTTCACTAAGATTTTGGATTTATTTTTTTATTAGCAAGACCAGAAATATTCAGTTCAAAATTAATATTCTACCCTCTTGATCTGATCGGAATTCCTATAGTACATTTAATACATGTACATATACAGATATACACATATATTTAAAGCTTTTTGGGTATGGACAACTAGCCTGGAGTGATTCACAATAATTTTATTTCGATCATTTAAGTGACCTTTGATTTGACATTACACATAACATTCTACATTATATACGTAACCCTATCTGTTATGTTTACAGAGTACAAGTGTTTTGGTGTGTAATGATTATCTTGTTCAAAGTCAAGCTGCTTTGCCAAATATCTCATACTCGATTTTCAGATAAGGCTTTATTCGTTTGCAAAAGGCCAAGCGCACATTCTTAGCACACTTATACCGAATTATTATTATCTTCATTATTTTCAAGATTTGTAAGTAAATTACAAATTCATATAAATTATGTCATATGTGTATAGCGAATCAGTATATTAATTTTTAAGTCTTTGGTTCACTTCAAATCTTCCTTTTTAGAAGAGTTATGCAAGGGGAAAACAAAGACATTAATGATAACCTTGGACTCAATAGGAATGTAAGACTTGCTTGTTCTTATAATAAGAGCCCATTCATAGCCAGAATGATGCAGAATCTGTATTTCAAATGGGTCCCAGGCAAATGGAAGAACGGGGCGAATGTATAAAGCAACACAACTGTCCTCGATTTCTGTCTTTATTTATTTTTAATCGTGATCTTATATTTTAATCTGATTGTTGGATAAACCTAAAGTACGTTAGCAAATGCTGCATTTAGAAGACAGAGTTATAATAATAAGTTATTTAAAATACGAGGTATTGTTGAAACTCGTTATAATAAACAATTTCGATACAATATGGTTCACCGAATTTAAGTCAATTGATGATATATGTCGGTGATGGTGATGAGGAATTATCAGTTGGCAGGAATGTGATTTAGTAATCCACCTCTTTTTTCTGCTTGAAAAGTTGACACTGCCGAAGTTTACCTAGCTGTTAGTATAAAATCATAACAGAAGAAGGCGGAGGCGAAACTGAAGAATAAGAGAAATTTATAATGTGACTTAATTGAAGTAGTGTGTTGTTTTAAGCAGGCATGCGTACCACCCCACTACTGCTAACACCTTTATTGCTATATAGGCAGGTTAGAATGGGAAATAAAGTAGCATACAATTAATTATAATTGGATAATGAGGATTTTTTTAAATACCAGCATATGAACTTTTTTCGTATTTCGTAGAACGAAGGCTCAAATAAGTACTTAATAACTATTAAATATTTAAAACAAAATATATTTTTTGTTGTTTTAGAGAGAAAATTCCGCAGAAACACTATATGAAAAAGGTGGTTATTTCTAATTAAAAGATTCATCCCGTTAATTATTCCAGCAGCTATTTGTTGGCATTGCAGGTAATGAGCATACTGAGTTTAAATTTTAATGAGAATTTTAAACTGGATCTTCTGATCCAAATAATAAAACTAATTATATTATCCGTTCTAAATCTTTATTAAACTTATAATTAATTTATTAGGACGATATTAATAATTTTGTTCAATTATAATTAATAAATATTAATTATAATTTTTTAAAATTCAAAAGCATTTAATTACTTCAGTGAGATGCTACAGAATAATATTTTTAATAACAGAAACAAATTCTTTGCATTTATTTTCTCCTGATTTTCGTCCATTTTCTAGAGACTTATAACTGATTCGGCCTCGTATCTATGTCACCAAAGTAATCAGAGTTTCTACGAATAGTCATTAAATATCTATGAGACGTATATCTATAGATATCAAATATATAATAGACGTGGATGTTGTAATGAGATTAATACCTATTTTTTTCTGTTTGTTTAATGTTTCAACAAGAAATATGCTGAATCATGCTTTTGGTTAAGTCGAATTTGCAAAGATATATTGACCGTTCATGTAATATAGTTCCAAGCTAACTCTCGTCAACTTTAAGGATTCTGAAGCGGGCTTTATTCTACCTAGGGTTAAAGGCCGCCTTGTCAATAACGTTGAGGCTCGGAAAACAAAGTCAAGGTTGTAGGAATTGTCTTTGGCTAAGGCACGTTGAGTCCCAGCACAGGACAGCACAGTTTTTGTGGCTCGTGCTACAGAAGGGAGAATTGAGAGGTAGCACTGCGTCATTTATGGCCTCTGCGGCATTATTCACCGAAATTGTGCCCTGCAATGTATGTCCTAATCGTTTCGCATAAGTTATATCAACTCGCAGCAAGATAGTTTTGGTAGGTTTTGTCTATATTAAGGATGCACAACCACGAATAATTTATAAAAGTAGGTTGCAAATATTAACCAGTTTAGATGAGAGATACTCTTTCACCTATTTGAAGAGGCAATTTACTTGACGAGGCTTTTGAAATATTTTTACTATTTATAATTTTATTTTGTTTAGTTTTCTTTGGAATTTTGGAAATTCTCTCCTAATTTTAATATTACAATCTCAATTATAATGAATACAAATATGGAGTAGTGATTAATTGTATAAATCGTGATCTTCCATTATATTGAATGATTCTCTGAACGGTTTTGCTGAAGTGTTCAGGGCCTTAGATATTAGTAATGCATTACTCAATTTTATGCGTTCGATTATTTTATAACAAAAAAGGTTTTAAATTAATAGGTGGGTTTAAGGGTTCAATCACATTCAATGTAGTTGTCGTTGGGATCCTTGCATATTGATGAAATATACCTTATATTAAGAAAAATAATAAATTAAAAAGACATTGTTCCTATAACAAATGAAATTTATTTATTAAAGTGAAAATTGTTTTGTTTTTTTTCGTAAAAAAAATATGACTAACTATTTGAGAGCGACCAACATGTACGGAACGCAATAGATGAATCATCTCTCTTATCACCGTTAGGCGCGCTGTGAGCGGTGACGTCATCGGCTCACTCAAAATTGATCACCTTTACCTGCTTACTGTACTTCCGTCTTAAGCTGAAATACAAAAATTATCTGAAATTTGCATTATCTATCAACACCATTTCTCTGTTAAATGGTACTAGTTCTTGCTTTCTAGCATTTATAGAAGCAGAGCTATGTGCGTTTAAAAATGGCACCAAAAGCATCTGCAAATTTTTCTATCCTATCGCTTCTAGTGAAGGAACGTAATTCTAAGTTTAAAAGTAAAAATTGAATTAACTCTCAGTTTAATATGACATAAATCTTTTTAATTTCATTATGATCAAATGTTTTGTCTACAATATTTTGGATATTTGTTTCAAATAGTGTATTTATTTAAGAAATTAATTAATCTAAGAAATTTAGTTAGGAAATACATTATAAAATATATGATATTTATAAAATAAGGATCCAATAAATACAAACTATTCAAAAGGATAATTAAAGGAGACAGAATCAATACTCAACACCGACATACAATACTCAACTTAACTGATTTGGAGTCTTCAAAAGATCAGAATGTATAGCCAGACCCTGTAGCAATTAAAGTAAAGTTTCAATTACCTCGCATCCTGAGAGTTCCGGATAGGAAATTTGATGCCTTGGCGTATAAGTAGGGAGTTATAGAGTGAACAATCTTACCCTTTTATCACGAGTTAGTCGTCATTTTTCCTTCCTCTATATCTCACCCGCCTCCTTTTTGCTTCTCCAGTCCCCAACATCAAAGGAACAGTTTTCGGGCTGAAATTCAATGCTTGCCGGGGCATACTTTAGTGAGTTTTCTTACAAAAAGCTGCTTTATGTGAGTGGGACCATAATATGAAAGGTTAGGTGCAAAAATTGCTAAAGAGGTTCAATTAATGATATGACTTATTAAAATTTGACGTATAATATTTCTCATTCATTTCGAATTGATAATAAAGTTAGCTAATCCCAGAGAAAAAACATTCAGTATATTACGATTATAAAACCATAGTGTCTGAAACACTATAAAATGTCCACACATAAAATAAAAGAAAATGAATAAATATAAAATAGAGAAAGAAGAAATGAAAACAAGCGTATAATCATTATGTAACACGTATTATTTAAGTTAAAAAATTAAGAAAAAATATTCGTCTGATATTACTTTTCACAAAAATAAACTAATATATAAGAATTAAGCTTTACATATAACTACTTATTAGATTAGAAGTAGTCAGTCACACATGATTTTATAAAGTTATAAAGTTTATAAGAGAGATTTAATTAAAATGTTAAATTATTTTAGTACTATAGGAGTTTTCAAACCTATATATTATAATAATTTATACTGCTAAAATTGGTTATCAATTTAAATCATTGATTTTACACTTATTTTATTAAAGGAATGAAAACGAATTCTCCAGATTGCATTCGCAAAATTACCTCTGTTCTAAATAAAAACCGTTTACGTTAAATCTACAAATGCAATAGTAGTTAAATCCAGGAAGTGAAACTGTAAGAAATGTAGTATTGTTACGTCATGTAATAAGTTGAACGAGGTGAAGGATAGGTTAGGTTCAGTTTCTTATCAGTTTCTATTGGAGATCAATAGCTTGAATACTTGGTGTCTTTCTTCATTTATTTTTTAAACTTTCTCTTTTGATTTTACGTTATATTTTGTTAAAGAGATTATTATTTTTAAGATTATTTTTTCTGTGCTTGTGCTGCAATCGCCCAATACCGTTTGGAGGTTTCTTTCCATCCCTAAATTCTAAAAATACCCTAACTGTTGTGTTGCGGGCAGTCTTCTTAACTACTGCCAATTGCCAATTGCACGTTACATATTTTAGAGGTGTATCGAAGCGTTGGCACTGACATTTGGCATTCATTCCGCAGCATTCGGATGTTTTAATATAGATTCCTATTGAAAATGATTCTGATCAAAACTTACATGTTCATTCTGGTTTCTGCTTACAACTCTGACAGTGATATATCGATTTATCGAGTACACACAGGGCCGGATTTTTGCGAGGGAGCAAGAATTTTTGCCACACCTTCTTTGATCTCCCTCCTAGGAAAAAAACAAACAAATTTGTAGCAGTTTATTAGTTTTTAAATAAATATCATAATATCAGAAGATTAACTCACTTTATTGACTGAATTGAGGTCAAAACAATCAAAAAAACGGAAAAAAATATTATTTACTTAACCTAAAAAAAAATGTTGCTCCTATATATTTTGCCGCCTGGGGCGAATGCCCCATTTGTCCCCCTTACCTGTTCCGGCTCTGGGCATACACAAGTGATTTCCGGGTGATGTAGGTTTATATTGATTCGACGTGTACCTATAATAATGATGTAGGTACATTTTCTAAATAAATAATTAATTTTCATATGTAATAACTAATATATAATATTTAACTTATAATACGAATCGCTTTCGAATCTATTTAGTGTTATGATTTTATCAAAACTCGACAACATAACAGCTGCTTCACTTCTTGGAGTGTTTCTTTCTTTTTCCCTCTAAATCTGTAGATATATTCCTGGTACAAAATCCTAGGCCTTCCGCGTGGCCCCTTGCCGGTGGGTCGAGTCTCCATCACTGTTCTCGGTCCTCGCTCATTCGACAAACGTGGCCAAGACTGTCGTTTCTCTCGGATAGTTTTTAGTGCATGAATTTTAAGCTCCTCTCTAATGTTTTCGTTTCTTAAGCTGTCTCTTCTTTTTCCTGCAATCCTGCGTAAGTACTTCATTTCGGCTGCAGTTATTCGGCTAATCTGCTTGTCGGCTAATCGAGCATAACCCAGCTCTCGCTTCCGTAGGTAAGAGTAGGAAGGTTCACGCACTTGTAAATGTGGAGCTTGGTCTCCTGCCCCACATCCCGATGGCCAACTATGCCGTTGCATATGCTATAATAGATTTGGTTTTCTCTAGCAATCCTATTTGCTATCTCCCAATTTATTCTGCCCTGGCTATTTATGTTGGTTCCCAAGTAATCAAAGTTGACAACTACTTCGAGAACTTAACCGTTACAGTACACCTCTACTGCCTCGGGAAAGGACGAGGACGAGTAGATACTCTTCGAGGCATTGATGGTCATTCCTTTTCATTTTAGTTCCTCCTGACACTCCAGTAAAGCTTGCTGTAGGGCTGTTCACCTATTACAGATTTTATGGATTTCATCTATAAATGTAGTAAATAACAGTGGATTTAGGGTATCCCCTTGCTTCATGCCTCTATCAATAGAAAAAAGGGCAGATTCTGTCCCATTAATCCTCACGACTCCTTTTGAATTATACAGACTTTATAGCAGAGATGAGATACCTAGTGTAATGCATAGTGCTAGTAGATATGTCGATTATATACAATGTACAACACAGGAGCCATATTGATCCCTGGTATACACCCGCGAAAACTGGATAAATCGCTGACATTCCTGGGTTCTGCCCGACAAAGAATGCACTATATAAGAGAAAATATTGAAGTATAGTGATTTTCTTTATCGTATTCTGTTATATTTTGTTACTTAGAATTATCAGTATGCTCTAGTAATATTTTAAGTTTCGGTAGTGTGCTGTTTTCTCAGCTTTTTAAGATATTTTAAAAATATATTACAATATATTTAAGGCGTATTGAACAATTAAGATATGCAGATTATTTTCGTTATATATTAATGATATATCGCTATAATTGTGTAATGTCCTTAATGTAACACGGTGAATAAATGCTTTTTTTTACAACGTAATTGATTATACTTTTAACCAAAAGAGTTAAAAAAAAGCATGGAAATCATAACTTGAACATAAAGGAACGCTCTTGTATAAAATAATTTTTATAATATAGATATACTCGTAGATGAATTTTTCATGACTTTTTACAAAAGAAATTTTGATTACAAGTAAGCTCAGAGTTATTCACAAAGAGCCGATCGTTTACAGAAAATTTACTGTAGAGGGTCTATTATTAAGCGCTCGGAGATTGTTACAGCAGCCTCGATGTATCAACGGCTGAGAAAATAAGGTAAACGTCAGAACCGAGCATGGGAATCACAAGATTTCAAATTTTATTCTATCAAGCCCGCATTTCAAAGTTTTCTATATTTAGAATATAAAGTTCTCTCCGGTAGCATTTCCTCCAAATAGAAAGGCAATATGTTTAAATTAGGTGAGGTGTAATATCTTAGTGACGCTGTATACAATTTAAAACTCATTTTTCGGCTCTTGGGGGGGAGGGAATTTTGTTTTACATTTATTTCAATATCTTTTCAAATAATATATTTTATTATATCATTTATTGAAGTAATCTTTTGCTAATATTGATTGCAACTAATCTAAAATAAATGAAAACCATAACTGCTCTTGGTTAGAATCCTTTGGTGGTCGGTTGTTAGTATCTTTCTTTTTTTCATAATTATAGACATTGAAAAGGGATGCTTCTTTATATTGCATAAAGCTAAAGTTATTATCCTCTGTAGTTTTTTAAGGTGAAAAAATATAACGGATGTGTTTAATAATAGCTAAATTAGCTTTATTTCCTTATGCCATCGTCAGGCACATATTCTATAAAGGACAAAATATTAATTATCACTACAATTATTTACAATTTCAATCGATTATTTTAGTTACTTTATCAGTTGCTACCTCTAGTAAGTATGCTGTTTCTTTTTTCTGTCTGGTACTTCCCGACATTGGTATCGGTTATCGTGACAGCGTCACAACTTCATTATTGTAATGTACTGCTATGTTTGTGGCAAACTGATTTTCTAAGGCAGGTGGGGATTCCAGAATCTTATATCAATCTTATAATCTTTATATTTTAACATAAAAGGCAAGTGACCGCAGACCCCCCCTGCTATGGTCAATAGCTTGGGATATTATAAATACCATTGGAGATCCTTTCCAAGGGTGTCGTGTTCACCATTTCACTTAATTAACCTAGATGATGGCATGCAGGGTAAATAGAATGGTAGATTTTGTTACAGATCTTACTTTATTTATGTTACGTTATTAATTAAACTATTGGTTTACTAATTTCTAATCTAAATTACACTTGTGAAAATCTATGGACTGTAACATATGTATTTCAGAACACTGGGAGAACTCTTGCTTATTTAAAATATTATTCGGATGCCACATAATATTAGACATTGATGTACACAATGAATGAAAGGGCTAGAACTTATCTTATAGTTGCCTATGACACTCGGTGCTCGATGGCCTAGGTTTCTCTCTCCTGCAGTGGCCTCCTATTCTCCTTCTGGCTGGGACTTTGTCTCTCGATGGACTGCTCCACTGTAACCTCTGAGAACCACCGTCTTCTCTCTTGTAGCTCGAACTCTACTCTTCCACCTTCTCCCAAGAACTACCTTATTTCTGTTTTCTCTCTCTGTTCTCCCTTTTCCCCCTTCTCCTTCTCAAAAAGATGAATTTGTCCCCACTCTCATTTTGGGACATCCTATTGGTTGATGCTATAAGAATTGTTGAAAAGGCCTTGGAAATGTTTGAGCCATTTTTCCTATTCTTCTTATTTTCTGTATCCTTGGGCGGTAGATCTTATTACACCTGGTTGTCCGGTCCTATCTCTTTTATGGTGCTCTTACTTTCGCTTATCTTAAGCGGTCCCCTCGAACTGTCCCGGGTTGTACAGGTATCCACTTGCTTTTCTTTGTTTGAAAATGAAATTTATTTATGTTAATATTGGCTGAACCAGGAGGCATCTCTTTAATTTATCCATGTTATAATTACTATTGTTTAATCTTAATGATTTCCTTAAATCCCAGTATTCTCAATACATTGCAGTACATTATATTTATGTTTTTTATTTTTTCAATGCTTTAAATGTATCTGCATATTAAACAATAATGCTACATTGAAATTTAAACAATAATACATTGAAATATTATTTAAAAGACTTGTGAAATATTAATAAACATCTTTGTTGTAGAAGAAAAAAAACCTTTATGTCGTATTCCTCTATTCAGTTAAAGGTCACGTAAAATAGACTGTTGAGTTGGAGTCTTTTGAAATCCAATTTATAATTGTCTTATTTCTTATAATTTCTTAGGAAGTTCCTGTAATTATTTTATTAAAGGGAAAAAATATAACTTCCTATAACAAATAACATCAATGGACCAATCGAGATCTTATCAAAATTCTTAAATCCATCACTTGACCAATTAAATAACAACAATTGTTTTGATATAAAAAATGCAATAGAAATGAAAGAGGTTCATGAAATAGAAATAATAAGTTTATATGTACAATCACTATTTACGAATATACCAGTAGATGATTGCCTCAAAATACTAGAAGAGAACTGGGATGAAATAAAAAATAACATCTCAATCAAAGATAAAAAAGTTTTTTTTTTTTAGACGGGATCAGAATTTGTACCAAATATAATTATTTTAAATATAACGATAAAAACAATTATATGGTTTGCCAATGGGAGGAGTGATATCCGTGAATCTAAGTGGAATTTATTTAATTAAATTAATATCAAATCAAATAAAAAAAAATCATTATGAAGCAATATTGATTTAAAAATACCTAGTAGATTTAATTCTAATAGTTAAAAAGAATGAAGGAAATCAAATTTTGGAAATATTTAAAAAATACAACAATAGAATTAAATTTATAATTGAAAGAGCAAATAATAATAAACTAAGATTCTTTGACATGGAGATGATCTTAAGAGAGGACAAGATTCTGACAAAATGGACCAAAAAGGAAACATGTAGCAACAGAATATTAAATTAGTTATCTAATCATCCAAAACCGCAAATTAAAAACACTGCCACCAATTATATAAATAGAGCTAAAAAATTAACAGATAAAGAATTTACAAAAGAAACAAAATCAGAAAATATATAAAATATTATTAGAAAATTTTTACCCGATAAAATTAATAAGTAAATTATGGTTTAATCAGAGGGACAATAATAAGCAAGAGAAGGGCGGATGAGGAGGATGAGATCGGGAATGAAGATTTGAATAAAAAACAAACAGAAAAATTTACAAAGATAACTAAGAAAATACAAAAAAAAACACACACAAAAAGTAATCACGCAATATTTTAAAGAAAATAATAAAAGTAAAGAAAGAGAAATAAATAAAAAAAAAGTACAAGCTGTCTACAAAACAATACAATAGAACTTATTACAAAATGCCATACTTACTAGGATTAACGAATAAAATTCAAAAAAATTTAAAACATACGATCTGACAGAAATAGATTTAGGCATGTACAGTCATAACAAGTTATATAAATGTATTAGTTATTTGAAACCATTAGATAAAAAACCATTATATATAAAATAGATTGTCTGGATTGCCAAAGGATATACAATGGTGAGACTTCTAAAAAAATAATAACCAGAGTAGCACAACATAAGTCTAATTGTAATAATGCGAATAATATCAATACAACCGCACTAGCTTTACATAGTATAAAAATGCGACATAAATTTGATTTGGAAAACCCTAAAATACTTGATTACGCAAACATAACGAATAATAGAAAATTAGTAGAAGCCATCCATATTACCAAAAACAACAAAACAATAGTTAATTATAAAACAGATACTTAACATCTAGGAATACATTACGCAGATATTATTAACAAAATTAAAATTAAACAATCATAATAAAACTATTCGTCATATATTTAAATTAACAAAAAAAAATGTTTTATTATTACTTTTTTTTTTAAATATGCCTATTTAAGAAAAATCATTTAATAGCTTTAAATAGATAAAACTAATTAAAATCAAAACAAAAATTATGACAAAGGTAGAGATAAATATAGGGTGAGTACAAAGGTTAAATAGGAATATATTTCAGCTAATGTTAGTGAATTTAGACTCCCAGCAATATGTAAAAAAATAAATGTAGAAATTTTAATTATGAACAATGGGAATGAAATAAACAGAAGAGGTATTATTAAATTATAGATAATATCAAAAAATTAATATGGCTTATGTTTATGTTAAATTGGAAAATGTTAAAATTATGAAATATGTTGATAGATGTAATAATTGTAAATTTTAGTACAGTAAATTCTGATGATGAGGAAATATTTCACCGAAACGTTAATGGAATAAAGAAGCAGATTACAATTGGAAGTTATATTTTGCCCTTTAATAAAACCAATTTATAATCTTATCGCTCGATTGCTTGACATTTATTATAGAAACCTTAATTGAATTGTTTATTCATTTCACACCAATTTATTCCTGAAATATTTTTTCAAAACCTGATGCTAATTTAAAAATGTTTATATAACCTGTTCAACAAAAATGCTTTCTAAAATGGAACTGTTATGATTTTTAATGTGATTTAGGACAGGTTATATATAAGAAAGTGGCCCTGGCTATATACTTTTCTATGTAGCACATTTTGTATAATGTGATGTATTGCCGTGTCCTATTGAAATTTATCAGATAACGGAATCTGTATTTTGAGTAGCGAGCTCAAACTCTTAGAACCTCTAAAGGTGCATAAACACTAGACCAACGTTGGGGCCAAGTGGACCTCTAATTCACGCCCAACCGCGATCCAGCGTTGCGTCTTATCAAACTACTGTTGCCTCGGAAATATTCAGGGAGTCACAACTATTTTTAGTATTATTAATAAATAAAATTATAATGTATAATATCATAACAATTGTAATGAAGTGTATGTGTATTTTAATGTAATGTAATAGTAATTATCATAATCCGAAATAGTTATTTTTTTCAATAAAATTCACGATACAGTTACTGCATAATTTTTATTTTTTATAGGGAAGGATAATTATTATGAAAGAATTATTATTTTGTTAGAACACTGGATAATTATTTTAGGTTACAATGTTAAGTTAAGGTGCATTTAGACGACCGGATAAGAACAGACCAGACCGGATAAAACGAGTCGTGTAAACGCTCACACACTACCAGATATGGGCGTGGCTACTTGATAGGGTCCAGATCACACCGGAGAAAACGGGTAGTGAGCAAAAGTAGGCGTGGCCACTAGTTACCTTCTGACACAGCGGTCCTTCCGCTCCGCCCCTTCCATCTAACAAGAAATGTATTATAACCTATCGAATTTCTTTGAGGTATAAATTAGTATATTAATAGTATACCCGAGCTGGGCTCTCGCTTTAAAGGTCTACTAGTATACTCGAGTGAGAAGTCTCGCATTACATATCTATGCTTCTTCCAATAATCCCTAATACATTTGAAATACCTATAAGCGATATTAGGGAAACATGTTTATTCGTTTAATCAATATAGGTAGGTAATATTACCAAGAAAATTTATTTAACACACACATTTGGTGAAGCTACATAGTTTATAATGACTACGTTGAAGTAACAGTTTACTTTATAGGTGATTAGTAATCCCTTCATTTTTAACAGTTAGGTAAGCATAAGACTCAGCTATACCATTTTCTGTTTGTAGTACCTGTTAAATGGGAAAGAATATACAATCCCCTATATCAAGAATATATAATCATCTCTATCAGCAACCAAAAAAACACATTTGATTACAAAATAACGTTTTCACATAGTCTCGACTTGCTTCCATTGTTGTCATGACAACGGCACGTACGCAAGCTGGCGTAGGGCCGGTACGGGCCTATACCGTGCGTTATCTCAAATACGGTAGGTTTAGGGCTTTAATACGCTGGACATCCATATACGTTCCTACGGAACGTATTGGTTCAAATATGGTAGGTTTTAGGACTTTAATACGCTGGACCAACACGTTCCGTAGGAACGTATATGGTCATGATGCCCGCTTTGAAAACTATAAAACCCAATTTATTTCGTCTCGATCTGTGTGTGCCATCAATATCAGACAATAGACGAATCAATATCAATAGACAGAATAGACAATAGTCATAGACAATAGCCTATAGCAATAGACAGAATCAATCGCTTTCTACCTATTGATGTCTATTGAGTGTTCATTGTTAAGTGTGTGTAGTGCGAGTTTGATTGAAGCCAGCGATATCTTCACTTCGTGGCCTCAGTTTTGGCAACAGTTTCATCATAAGTCATCCCACATTTCGTGGCATTTAATCATAATTTCAAGACCAATATAATCAAATCATGGGGACACCTGCTACTGACGCTTGTTCCAAAACTTGTAATCGATTCAGATGATCAATTAATAGATGCAGAAGAAGAATACTGTCTTGACTGGGATGAAGAGAGAGTAGCGTTCTGGCTGTCGATGAAGAAGGACCTACGTCTGGCCGTTCCGTGGGATTATCCCCACCCATTGTAGTTTTACTTAGAGCTCAGTCTGCTCCTGGACACCGGTGAGGTAAGGCGCGTTTTTTAACTTGTCTGTGGAGAACCAGGGTCCAAAGGTTACCCCTCAGAACCTGAGAAGATCCAAAAGGGCCAGAAACGAAACCCCCCCATCGCGAGAGGAAGATGAGGATAGACCTTCCTCGAAGGCATATAAAGTAGCGGAGGGCATGAGGGAGTACCTCCGCAAAAGGACTAACTGTACCCTAGATCAGCAGGCCTACTTGAACGGGAGGGTCACGGAGATGAGAGACATGATCGTGGCCCTCGAAGAGAAGTGGAGAGGAGTTCCCCAGCTCGTGAAACACGTGGTTAGAGAGGCTTTAGCCACGGATTATCTCCACGAGGTCATAGCCCTTAAGGTTTCGGCGGTAGTTGCCCCGATGGTGGCAAACTCTATAAGTGAAGCCGTCGGAGCCACTTATGACGAAGAAATGAAGAAGTGGGTCTCCCCAACTGTGCACAGGGTCGACAGGATTATCGACACCCTAAAGCTGTCAAAGGATGAGACCCAAATTTTGAAGTACACAGACCAGACCCGGGCAGAAGAGAGGAAGGGGAAAGGGAAGGAGCCTGGAAGATTGGCGGGGCCATCTATGAAGCAGGTACATTCTCCTAAGGCCCAGAAAGAAGAGAAGGAAATGGCCAGACGAGTGACTTTGATCACGGAAACAACCGAAGAGGAAGAGGAGCAACCGTGGACAGAGGCGAAGAAGAAGAAGAGAAGGCCGAGATCCAGGGTTAGGGCCGAAGAGGACAGGGAGGGGAAGGAGAAAGTTCCCAGAAGGAAGACATTTGCGGATGTTCTGGGAAAAGTGGCCCTAAAGTCGGTCCCCAAACCTCAAGAGGAAATAGTCACTTACATCACGGTGAAGGGGAAGGGGACCGATGGTAACTGGTCCCCCAGCAGGATCTATGAACAGCTGCCGACAAAGGAGGAGCTTCAGAACTTAGGGGCCACAGCAAAAATTGAAAAAGTTACCAGGTCTGGTGCCGTCCTGGTAAGACTAGGTGGCCCCGAATAGAGGTCAGAAAGGTTCCCAAACACTGGGAGGAAGGGACCCTGGAGAGATACCTGTGGGGAAAGATCCCACAGGTTAAGTGTGAGGAGAAAGAAAGGAGGGGGTGGATGAGACCCTGTTTCTCCACCCCAGTGAAAAGTGGACTCACGAGGAGTTGGGTGATGGAGACCCACCCATCCATTAGTCTGGCATTAATGGAGCTGACGGAGAAGGACGTCAGCGGAGGATGGTGGAGCCTCTCCATGAGAGACTACCTCGACCCCCCGCTCTGCCTAAAGTGTCAAGACTATGGCCACCCTGCGAAGTCCTGCAGCAAGGAGATTGCGTGCAGATGGTGCACGGGTACCGGGCACAAGGCAAGTGAGTGCCCGGGGAGAACCAGAGGAGCCGCCCCTTGCTGCAGGAACTGCAAAGCGAAGGGCGGAGAGGGGAAGGACCTCCAGCATTGTGCGGGCAGCAGGGAGTGCCCGATACACCTGGAGATGATGGAGGGGCTGGCGAAGAGGACCCGGTATGCGTAGGCTGCAGATCCTGCAGGTCAACATGGGCCGAAGACGAATGGTCGCGGATGAGTTACGTACTCTCGCCCGGAACGTTGACATCATGGCGATCCAAGAGCCATGTTGTCGGAAGAGTGTGTTCGTTGGATTTGGTGTAGCGTCGAGGGTGGTCGCTATGAGCAGTGGAGAGAGGAGTCCCAGAGTGGCAATAGTGATTGTAAACCCTGCCCTCGACGTGATGGAACTGAAGAACTTCACCACGGCAGATCAGGCGGCATGCTATGTAAGATGGGGCGGCATCACGTTCGCCTTTGTGTCCACGTACATGCCGCCGAGACCGGCTGACGTCGAGGATAGTCTAGCTGCCGTGGAGGCTGTCGCGCAAAGGTATAGAAACGCGATAGTCTGTTCCGACACCAATTCGTGGAGCACGGCCTGGGGTTCAGTGCGCACAGACGCCAGAGGGAGAGCAGTAGAAGAGAGCCTGGCGAGGTGTCAGCTCGTGATCGTTAACGAGCCCTCTGGCCCCACATTTGTTGGAGCGAGGGGTCAGAGCTGGATAGACGTGACACTCGCCACGGCTACAATGGCGCGGCGCATTGCGGACTGGACCCTACGGTCTGACACGAGCTCCGACCACCGGGTCATTGCCTTCAGTGTGGTGCAGGAGGAAAGCGAGAACGCCCTAGAAGTGGAAAAGGGCTTCGTGACCCGATCGGCGGACTGGAGGGCCTTCTCCAGTGAACTGGAGGGTGTACTCGCGGATAGAGACTGGGAGGAGATGGCGCCGATGGAGGTGGAGTTAGGTATTGACCATAGGGTGGCAATGCTGACGGGCGCCATCACGGAAGCGGCGAGTGCATCCCTCCGACGCCGAAGGGCGAGAGTACGTCCGGTCCCATGGTGGACGCCGGCCCTGACCCAAGTGAAGAGGGAGTATTACAGGGCTAGGCGTAGGTACCAGGAGTGCAGAGACGACGAGTTGAGACCTGCACTCCGCGACGAGACTAAGCTTAGGTATAGACTGTACCGAAACGGCGTGCGTCACCAGAAGAAAAGGTCCTGGGACGAATTCATCGTTGCAGAGACGGAGAAGAACCCCTGGGGAATACCGTACAGGGTGGCACTGGGCAAGGTGAAGCCTCTCACGATGATGGCTTCCCTTAGAGTAGGAGGAGCCCAGGCAACCACCCTGGAGGAAGCGGCATCGATGTACGTAGATTTTACATACCCCAGGGATGACCCGTCCCAGGACAGCGAGATAGACGCCATGGTGAGACGCACCACGGTATACCCACCAGGTACCGACCTATGCCCACCATGGGACATATGGGACCTTCGTCTGGCCGTGGAGAAGCAGAGGATCGGGAGAGCTCCGGGACTGGACGGAATAGACGCTGCGGTCCTCAGGAATAGTGCCCCGTACGTTGAGGAGGAGCTCCTCCAGATATTCAATGATTGTTTGGAGAGGGGTCACTTTCCAAGCAAGTGGAAGACCGCAGACGTGAGACTGCTCTACAAGGGAGGAGGGAAGGACAAAGCATCGCCTAAGGCGTACAGGCCGATATGCCTCCTCCCTGTCGTCAGCAAAGTCCTGGAGCAACTGATCGTCACGCGTCTTCGACCGATCCTCAGATCAGCTAGTCATCCACGGCAATTCGGCTCGACCCGTGGCAAGGGAACCACCGATGCGCTGCTGAGAGTGCGTAGGGACGTGGAGGAGGGAGCGGAGAAATATGTCATGTTGGTGCTCTTCGACATATCCTCCGCCTTCGACAGTGTATGGTGGCCCTACGTGCTCCAGCGGCTGCAGATTCGACACCCCCAGCAATTTGTACTCCCTCGTTAGTAGTTACCTCAGTAACAGGAGCGCAAACATCAGAGGAAGCTACTACGAGGTAGAGCGGAGGATAGAGAGAGGCTGTCCGCAGGGCTCTGTCCTGGGTCCGGTCCTGTGAAAGCTTGTATTCGACCATCTGCTGGGGGAATTGGCCGAGGATAGCAGAGCCAGACTGAAAACACAGGCAGAGAGGTGCGCCAGTCTCGTGTCGGAATGGTGCGTCAGGAGGAAGCTGAGCATGGCCGCAGACAAGACCCAAGCCATGGTCGTAAGAGGCTCCACAGACAGGGCTCACCCTATCATATTGGAGATAGATGGCCAGAGAGTGAGGATGGGTGAGGAGGTGACGTATTTAGGAGTGAAGATGAGGAGAAGATTCGACGTCACCCCTCACCTAGACTACCTGAAGGATAGGGTGACCCGGTCTATAAATGGCTTGTACAGGATTGGGGGTGCGTTCTGGGGCATCAGATACCCAGGTACAATGACCATTTACAAGGGCGTGGTCATGGGTATCTTGAGGTACGCATCCCCAGCATGGAGCCAACACCTCACGCAGTTGCAGAGGAAGAGACTGGCGACGATCCAGAGACTGGCTCTGCTTAGGGTCACTAAGACATACAGAACGGTGTCGCATGAGGCGGTGCAGGTGCTAGCCGGAGCAATGCCCCTAGACCTCGTCCTCAAGGAGGACAGAATAAAGTATAATGTGAAGAGGCAGGGGCTCGACGCGCTACCGGAGGGACTCCGTACCAGAATCGGCGAGAACCCCAACCAATGGAAGAAGATATTGAGGGAGGATACCACCGAGGAGTGGAATGGATGGTGGGTAGGTAGTCAGAAGGGAGCCACGCCGCCCGGCAGAGGATAAGGTGCAGCCCTAAGGTACGCAACCGCGCACCGGGCTGCTCCACAGTAGCGGATAATAAGGTGCAGCCATAAGGTGTGCACGCGCACCGGGCTGCACCATAGTAGCAGGATTCATTGTCCCCATAAATATACTATCCCCAAGTAAAATTGTAAAATAAGATATTAAATAAATGAGCAGTTTATTGGTGGTAGTGGCATACGCTTACCCCAGCGTAATACCCCACTGCCGCCACGACCCCGTATGACCGAAAGGTCGGGAAGGGGGAATAAAAAAAAAAAAAGTCTGTGTAGTGCGTGCTAGTTACTCTTTAACAGTCTTATACAGATAGCGCCTTAAGTTGTTTGAGGTCCACACTTATCCCCGATACAACCTCATCAGCCAATCGGGCAGCGTAGTTCTGGTAAGACTGCGTCCTTCACGGCCCGTTCATACCAATAATGGCCGAGGGGGGAAAGATGGAGTTTATTGAAGGTACCTCGGGTAGAGGGGGAAAAAGACATTTCGAGACTGTCCCAGATATTGAAGCAGTATTCAGCAAGATGCCAAAGACGATCACGATGAAGGCCAGGGAGCAGGTCCAGCCAGCTCCCATCGAAACGAGCAACAGGGTCGATCCCATACGCCCCGTCGAAGAAACTCCAAAGAAGAAACCTCCACCACCAATCATAATATCACCGCCAGTCTCCCAGCCGTGTCTCAAAGGATTGCTGAAGACGATTGGAATCACAAAGTTTCTCACCAACTCTTCACAGAGAGAAACGAGGTTATATCTGGAGACCGAACGCGAACACGATAGCGCCCAGAGACTGCTGGGCCGAGCCCACGACGTACAGTTTAGTACGTTTGCTCCAAGAGGAACAGTGCGCTCCAAAAAATATGTCCTGTATGGGTTCAACTTGGATATTCCCATGGAGGAAATCGTCGAAGATTTGAAACATCAACTCCCAGGTTTCCGAATGGCCAGGAGAATGGCTAAACGCCGGACTACTGGGGAAACTTACAATATCGAGCCCATCCAGCTTATTGCCAGCTCCATATTCAGGGTCGCAGCGTTCAAAGAAGACGGTGGGCCTGTCCAGTGTAGAAATTGCCACAAGTACTGTGGGAGAATTGTTGCCTGCTCGTGGTGCGCAGGTCAGCATGAAACCGAAAGCTGTACGAAACAAACCACTTCCAAGTGCTCCAACTGAGAAGGACCACACCCCACCTCTTCCAAGGACTGCCCTCGCCGACAGGACCTAATGAAGATAAGAAAAGAAAAAACTCAAGTTGTCCTCACAACAGCTGTCCCTGCTAGAAAACCAAGTAGGCTAGTTCGGCCGGACATAGCCTATTCGACTCTCATTGGTGGAACACAGCCGAGCCAATCACAGCAGGGTCCTCACCCCCACCACTCGGCTACGCCCCACCACTCAGCTACCCCCCACCGCCACTATCCCCAGGAGCCGGCTGTACCTCCGCAACAGCCTCATTCTGCCACCAGACCTCCACCCGAGAAGGACAACCTAACCAGCCAGATGACACAGATGATGGCCACCATGAATAACCTGATGCAGTTAGTCCTGAGACTACTCTCCAAGATGGATCATGACTGAACATCCGTCATGAACTATAACATCAGAGGCCTCATCACGAAGAAGGCTGAGATAGAGCTCCTCCTACAGCAGCACCGGCCGTCGGTAGTGGCGCTGACTGACACCATGCTCAACACCTCGGCTCGATTACACTTCCAGGGGTACACTGCATACCGGGAGGCTGCCCCCCAGGGACTCTTGGAAGCGTCGTCATCCTGGTGAGAAGAGATATACCCTCAAGGACTATTCCTAACCATGTGGACCCAACTGCGGGAACTCATATCGTCACAGTTAACGTGAGACTGAAACATCGTTACACGTTCAGCTGTGTCTATAAGAGACCGCAGGCCATCCTCACATCCGTGAAGATACTGCTGCAACACGCCCAGGCGAAGAGTCGGTATGTCGTCCTAGGGGACTTCAATGCCCGACACACCGCCTGGTTGTGTGGTAGCAACAATCCTATGGGCTCGTATATCACCAAGACCAGGTAGTCGGCCTTCCACCCTGGTGTGCACAATTTCAGGCATGCATCCCGACCTGGATGTACTTCAACGCTGGACCTGCTCCTGACCAGAGATATGCACACCGTTACGGAGTGCCTAGCGCTCCCGTACGGCCAGTCTGATCATCGGCCTGTGCTCTACACCTTCGAGGGCACGCCCCCCATACCACCGGCGAGCAAGTACCTCTTTCACAAATCCGACTGGAATGGATACAGGTCTAGTGTTGAAGAAGCAGTACCCACTATCACACAGTGCCGAACCGAAGCCGAGGTGAACGAAGCGGTGGAAGTCATCACCACTATCATCCAGGACTCAGCCAATAGGAACATCCCCAGGTTCAGCCCGCAGCCCAACGCGATGAGGAAACCCCCGCAGCACATCCACGCTCTGATTGGCCAGAGGAACAACTTGAACAACATCTTCCAGCGCACGCGCGACTATGGTTTGAAACCGGCCATCAATGCGATGGTCCGGCAGATAGCCAGCCTCATGCGTGACTGGAAGACATAACTCTGGCACAATCAGTTACGGCGGACTCATGACGACCATCGCCAGTTCTGGAGACTCGTCAGGACCCATGTAACCAAGAGGAGGACCGTGCACCTGACTTCAGGGAGTGACCTACTGGCACCTGGGGAACAGGCTGAAGAGAAGGATACTGATCGCCTGAAAGATGCTCCACTACTTCCAGTGGGGCCATTACCGTGCCCTAATGAGAAACCCATCTTCTCCACCTTCAACCAGCTTGAGTCGGTACTAGGCCGTACCAAAGGGAACAAGGCCTCGGGACAGGATGATATCCCGTATGTGCTGATGAAGATGCTTCCCAGGAGGGGTAAAGCTTTTCTGTTGAACATCTTCAACTCATGCCTAAGGATCTCATACTTTCCTAAGGTATGGAAACAGGCAATCGTAGTGCCGTTACTCAAGCTGGGGAAGTCTGGAAACTCACCGGAGCACTATCGGCCGATCAGCCTCCTATCTCACATGAGCAAAATCTTCGAGCGGCTGATACACCACCAACTGATGATGATACACTGTAGGGAGGAGGACGTCATCCCTCCGGAGCAGACTGGATTCCTTCGAGGTGCCTCCTGCGAACATCATCTCGCTAAGCTGCAGGCCCACACCATAGAGCAGCTTCTGAAGAACAGAGCTACGGCGTTCATCTCACTGGATTGCACGCAGGCCTTTGACTGTGTGTCCCACACACTCCTACTACGCCGTCTGGAGGAGTACAGGTTTCCCACCTCTCTATGCCGACTGATCGGATGCCATCTTAGCGGAAGATCTTTCGTCGTACGAGTCGGTGAGAGCCTCTCGACTTCACAGAACACCACCTGCGGAGTATCTCAAGGGTCTGTACTGGGACCAATCCTGTTCGTCGTCTTCACGGCGCCAGTGGTCTCAGTCAAGCGTCCAGGAGCAGAAGTAGCAGCCTATGCCGATGACATCGGAATCTACGCCTCCAGCTACAACGGCGGAGTAGCCCTCAAGAAGGCAGAGCTGGCTTCAGCGGCCATAGTTGAAGACCTCAGGCTGAACGGCATCAGGGTGAATCCGTTGAAAACGGATGCCATCGTGATGTCGTTCCAGAAGAGGAAGAAATCTCTTCCTAAGATCTTCAAAGTGGACGAGGAAGAACGGCCTATCTCTAGATCCATCCTCTACCTGGACGTCACACTGGACAGGCACTTCACCTTCTCCAGTCACGTCATGGAGAGGCTCAAGTTGGCAAAGATGAAGACGCATAGGCTCTACCATCTGCTTACATCACCGCAGCTCTCACTTCGGCTGAAGCTCCAAATCTACAAAGCCATCATCAGACCGACGATGCTCAATGTTGCACCACTGCTGAGACACCTCTACAAATCATCTTTGAAAGGACTGCAGAGTTACCAGAACTCCGTACTACGATGGATCGTCCGAGGCACTTCCCTCCAAAGGGCTAAAAGCACCAGCATCCATGAGGAGTTCCAGCTACCCTCAGTGCCTGAGTACATCGGCCGAAGGCACATCAAGTTCTTTGATGGGCTTAAGGCCTGTGCTAACCCACTGTTCAGAGAAGTAGCACCACCACCCAGGCCTGGGAGGTGGCAAGGCAGTGTTCCCTTGGTTGACGTGCTCGCCGAGGGAAGGGGTCTGGACTTTGCAGTCTGAACCCGTCATCCTTTTTCCCTTATCTACAAAGTGTTCCCTCCACACTTGATTAAATAAATAAAGGCATAAAGCCACATTGTAATAACAGTCGCATACAGCGATCGTAGCATGTAAACCTTAAAATGCCAAGAAGCAATAAAAGGAATTGTAAAAAAACTTGTATATATATATATATATATATATGTTATAATATGTATTAAAAAACAAAAAAAAAAAAAAATGAAAACTCGATCTGTCGACTGTCAGTCGTCAAAGCTTTGAAACCTTCCAGCTTTTTCATCTGTATTTTTTAAGCCATAGTAAGAATTTAAGAATGGAAATAAGGATACCTCACTTCTCCATGAACACCTTATTCATCAAAATCCATCGTTCCTGAGAGTCTGAAAAGGGATCTATACTACCGTATTATATATAGAGGCGACGACGATCGAAGCCATAGTTTTTCAAGTGTCAATGTATTATAAATATATATCGGTTTGGTTTGGGATGCTCCATGGAAGAAGGATGAATTCTCCATGTCAATAGATAGAAAGTTGAAATTTTGTACTTAGGATTGCTGTAAAATCTAGTTGCGAACTATTTTGTTTTAAATAACATACTAAATTTTGGTTTAAATTGGAAAACCGGAAGCGGTACTTTACTTGAAGGTCACATTAGACTTTCATCAAAAATTATATTAAAATATAATGTAAAACATATCAAATTTGGTAAATAAGACTTTTATATTGATGTGAATGTATTTACTATATTTGGTTAAAATTGGTGAACCGAAAACGGTAATTTACTTGAAGGTCATAATAAGCTTACATCAAAAATTATATTTAAATTAAATACATAAATCATATGTTTCGGTAATAAAGGTTATTTGGTTTCCAATCCAATTAAACATTTTTATTATTTGTTTTATGTGTTAAAATTTAGTGTAAAATACTGGTTTTCCTCCCTATTTGCGTATGTGTGTGTCAATAGATGGATGTCGCGACACCGAGTGTTGTTGTTGAGATACTGCGATCTTCGGAAACTAGTAACCAAATTCAGGATCACTTTTTGAGCCACACAGCGACTTATAGTTTAATAGGCGTACGAGGAAGTCATGTGTTGTCCACATCAGATATTTTATATCGTCTTTAAAGAGATCGTCGAAAGTTTCGCAAGTCATTCTAAAATAGACGAAGAACCGGTTTTTACCTTGTGGAAGATGACCACAAATCAATTATTTTTTAATGTTTATATTTTTCCTTTAATATACTCTAAAGATCAAATATTCAGCTGAAAAAATTATGGAGATATCATTCTCCAAAACGAGATATAATATAAAGAATTTTCATGATTGCCAATTGGATGCAACGGAAGGGCAAGGGTCAACTTTTTTTCAATGTAGAATCACCCAATAAATGTTGATCAAAATCGGCGAATGACACACCGTGCACTTCCCTTGTGAGTTGGATAACAAGATTTTTTATTTCTCGATTACCCTTATATATTTTTTTTTTTACATTTCTCTTTCTCTTTTTTTTTTTTGCAAAGTAACTATTCAATCGGTTTTAGGATGTTACGGAGAATCATTATATTCAAAATAAAGTTTATACGTTTTGTACCTACTAATTTTTTCCCTAACTCTTTGATTATTTGCAAAAAAAATCATTAAAACTGTCGTAGACATAAGTGGAACTTAAAAAACAATTTTTCTTAAAAACTTAACAACTTTTCTTTGATGTTTTCACTTACGTAGTTCATGTTTTAACAAATAAAAAAATGACCTTTTATAAAACACATTATCATACCCGAAGCGGAAATAAACTGAGAAAATATTCATGGAAGAGGGAACCATCACAGGTAGCTGGATGTACTGGAACGGGTTAGGAAGCGGAAAGTTAAGAGGCCGGAGAAGGGATAAAGAGGATATATTTGGGTATAGTGCATCGAGCAGTATATATGCCGTCTACTGTCTTTCGCTCAAAAGAGTTTCGTTCTAAAGTTAAAGAGTTAAAGTTAAAAGTTAAAAAAAAAATAAAGAAAATAATTTAACTTTATTTTTTAATTAAAATATTAAAATATTTTTATTATTGACAATTAAAAAAAAATATATTTTTTTCTAAAACAGTTTACAAATCATCAGTGTTATTATTATTTGCGATATTAAAATTGGAAACAAGTCACGGTAATTTTTAATCGATAATCGTGTGGCCAACGTGTGAAATAAAATTATTAACAAACATGTCAAATTATCAAAAACCATTAGTAGTTACTAAAACAAAAATGGTTATGTTGTGACTGATGACTTGGATTTAGCCAAACTTTTATTCAAGCACAATATGCATGTCCACATTTGGGACAATAGAAGGGCGGCACAGAAGAGTCTACTATAAAATACCTTCTATAATACGCACAGCGGGAGGACGTAGCCCACATTTAGGACATTAACTCCTTCCATCAGTCTGGAGCGGATGGTGCAATTCCGGGAGAAGTTAACGGACGTTTTCCATCCACTTATTTGTGAGTACGCACCAGTTGTAAGCCGTTATTGCCCAGTTTCCAGAAGAGGCGAGCAGGTGTCACATGAAGAGTATTGAAGAGTTATTGATGAGTCATCAAGTCCAGAGGTATAGACAACTTAATATATAGTATAGGCTCTCTAGCAGTTGTAAATTATCGTTTCTAAATTCATAATATTTAAGTTTAATATTTATAGTATAGTTGTCACTCATCTCATTTGTCTTTGTTTTAAACGTTAATTATGTATATACACACACACACATATATATATATATATATATATATATATATATATATATATATATATATATATATATATATATATATATATATATATATATGTCTTTTCCTTAGTTTGGACTGTTTATCTTTAATCTTCATGATCGCACTATTTTTATGCTGCTATTCAGAATTTAATTTTCTTAAACATAATTTATATTCAGGAGCTGGCATTACCAGCGCATGGAAGGCGGTTGGTTTTTGTAAGAGTTCAATTCCGAACCCCCACCGTCGCACACTGGTTCAAAACACACATTTTCAGGATAAAACTCCGCGCTGGTCGTTCTATTCATGATACAGCAACGTCATTTAGCTCCTAAGTGAATTCACATTATATTTTTAGATTACAAAATTTTCAGCTGATTTTTAAATCATTTTGATTATTTCAGAAAAAATCCTTACTAATTATTCTTATATATAACAATATTTTCTTTATTTCCATTGGTTTTTAATTGCTATTAGATAAGTTTAAAAAAATATACAGTTTCATATCACAACTTGGTTATATTTTACGATTTTTCAAATCTGTCGTCACAATTATAATTTTTTTACATATCTCAATACATATTAACATATTGAAGTGCGAAGTGTGCGTACAATTTTAGTTCTGTTTCTAGATTTCACTAAGAAAATTTTAAAACTATGAATCAATTTTTACGCTCTTGCCGAAGCGTAACTCGTGTTTCGCTGCAGAAAATTTTTTAATGTCACAGAAAAATAATTTAATGCTTAAATTAAGGTTTTCAGTAGAAAAACCAAAATCTAGGTCTGCCCCCAAGCGAGGTATAGCTACAAATGGGTTTTTGTATTTTTTTTTACTTCCTTGTAGTAAAGGAAGTATTGTAATCGCGAAAATTTTCGTTTTTTCAGATTTCAACGGAAATATCCATTTTGACCATCCCTGAATCCATTTTGACTAGTTTCGTCGTGGCATCTGTAGGTACGTACGTTCGTATTTCGCATAACTCAAAAACGGTTAGCCGTAAAAAGCTGAAATTTTGTATTTAGGATTGTTCTAAAATCTAGTTGTAAACCTCCCTTTCTGGTCACTGCTAGTAAAATTCTGGTTTTCCTCCCCATTTGTGTGTGTGTCAATAGATGAATGTCGCGATGCCGAGTGTCGTTTTTGAGAAACTGCAATCTTCGGAAACTAGTAACCAAATTGAGGATCACTTTTGGAGCCACCGATTTATAGTTTAATAGGCGTACAAGGAAGTCATGTGTTGTCCACATCAGATATTTTTGTCTTTGATTTGATATATGCAACTATAAACTAGAATGTCTGATAAGACGGAATTAATATTAAAAATAAAAGAATTTCTGTCCCGAAAAGCGATACAGCTATGTATATTTTTTTAAATAATTTTTTTACATATCTAAAATATTATTAAATTTTGAATTTAATTAATTTTTCAATTTTTTAAATTTAATATATCTAATTATCATGCGTGATAGATACTATTAAAACGATAAAGTACAATACCTGAAATCTTTGTGTACAGATACTCATCTATCTCCATATCTTTTTCTACTGAAGGTACTTTCAGGAGGTTTTTGCTTCTTTTTCGATGGTTGAAATGAAGTTATGATATTCAGTTCTGATTCTCGAAATAACTGGATCTAATGATACCAAGAAATTATTTATAATATCTTCGTTTTCGTATACTCTTTAACATATCCTGTTATTACAATCTCGGAATCTTTTAAAATCTTTATTTCGAGTAGGGATGCTGATTCCAATATAATAGCCATATGCGTTTTGTTTTAGGTACTGAAATTGGAATGTAAAACAAATCGGGTATAGTTAAACAAACAATTCAGCCTTTTCAAAACCAATTTAGATGGCTCAACACATTCCACACGAAAGAGCTAACAGTATTGTCCACAATTTTTTTATAAGTTGAGGATCAATCTCAATTACTTTAGAAAGAACACTCCATTTTCGAAAAAAATCGCCTTGCTGCATTTCCATCATTAGAAGTACCAAATACTCTATTATCAAGTCATTTTGAACTATTTGTTTTCCCTTTCATCCCTTTTTATTTTATCACCTGCTCTAGCACTCCACTTTTTAAGGTCTTGTCGGTAAGATACGAGAAGAAAACACTCCATGGAATGGATCCATGAATGTGAAGTGGAAAGTCCATATACAGTTATATTTGGACGTAATTCTAGTTTTTTCACTTGGGATAAATTGTTCATTTCAGAAGGATTCCAGCCACAGCTTCGCAGCAGAACGAAGGAGTACCTAATATATTATGTTGCGCTTTGCCGTCCAGGATGTGTAAATGGAGCAGATAGCTTACTTGGTAAAAAATATTGTTTACTTCGAAATTTTGAAAGTTTCGCATCGATAGATAGTTCTAATTCTTCTTCATTATTAACGTAATCGCTACTGTTACCTATTGCAGTTTTTTCAGCAACTTTATCAGCATAAGGGTCTTTATTTTTTTTGCGGCATTACCATCACTAGACTGGCAAAGATTATATTCACGAGCTACTTTTTATTTTTAGTTACTTTAATTTCATCTCTTTAATACATTACATTTATTTCTTGTGCTCTTATTTTTTATTTTATTTTTTTTGCAGCAATCAAAGAAAGATTTTTCCGCCTACATGAACCACCTTCTGCCGTATATTTAGATGAACCGGCAATCGATTCCTCCATGTATATGTATGCCTATTCAAAACAATAATTTTTTAATCAGTTAAGATTATTCGCGAAAAAACGTTCCGTCATTCTGTTCGAATCTAACCTCTCGCTTTGAATTTTTTTAGAAATTTGAAATTAAGATAGGCTTTGAAATTTGTTCTAGACGGATCTTCGTACTTATTTGAAAAATGACTCCATAAGGATTCCAATTTATTTCCAGCTGAAGATAAGCAGATATTCACGAGCTCTTCGTGTTGTCGGTCCTCGCCTTCAAGAGTTGCACTCATCAAAGGTTTGGTTGTGTTTAGTCATGATTATAAATATATATATATATATATATATATATATATATATATATATATATATATATATAGCTGTATCACGCTTCGGTGCAAAAATTTTCTTATTTTTTTTATTAATTCCATCTTATCAGACATTGTAGTTTTATCATTTTAACAATAGCTATCCTATTACGTAATTGCCTGTATAAAATACAAAAACTCCACAAAAACACATTTGTTGCTATATCTCGCTTGGAAGCAGAACTTCATTCTGGTTTTTCTACTGAAAACCTTAATTTAACCATTAAACTATTTTTCTGAGACAATTTATTTTTGGTCCACTCATTGAAAAAATTACTACAGCGAAATATGCGTTACGCTGCAGTAAGAGCGTAAAAATTGATTCATAGTTTTAAAATTTTCACAGTGAAATCTAGAAACTGAACTAAAATTTTACGCAAGTTCGCACTTCAATAAGTTATGTAAACATTGAGATATGCAAAGAAATTATAATCTTAAAGACAGTTTTTGAAAAATTGTAAAAAATCACCAAGTTGTGATTTTCTTTGTGAAACTCTTTATTTTCTTAAACTTATCTAATATCAATTAAAAACAAAGCAAATATTGATATATAGAATATTTATCAGTAAGCAGATTTTTTTCTGAAATAACCAAAAATAATTATAGATTTTTATCAAATAAAAATTAGCTGAAAATTTGTTAATCTAATAGTTTAAAGTGAATTTACTTAGGAGCAAAATGATTTTGAGATGGTTGCTCGGCCATAAATAGAACGATCAGGGCGGAGTTTTTTCCCGAAAAAGTGTGCTTTGAAGCATAGTGCGCCGTCACATGCGAGATATTTAATTTTTTAATACTTTTGTTAACGCAATGTGTTAGTTGCATCACTTTCACTCTTATGAATTAAGATGAAGCATTGAATATTGTTTGGTCAAGTAAGCTTTAAAAATAAATTATAATCAGTTATAATCAAATTTAACGTGCCTACAGATATATTTATTAGATAATTTATTACATAATTAGATTCATAAATATAAATACACTATTTATGCATCGGTAGATATATTTATGCATAATATATCGCTTATTTGCTGTAACAAGGTCGTAACTCGAAATTCACGATCATATGAAGTTTTAAATAGGTAGGTACTGTATTAATTTCAGTGAAATTATAATACAAAATTTTAAAAATATCACAATTGACCTCGAAAGGTCAGAAATGAAACTTTACTAGTCAAACTTCACATCATTACAATTGTCCCTGTGATACGACGTGCAGAAAATCAGAGTTAAGTATTACTTCAAACAGAACAGATTTCTATAATAGTAAGTTCTTTACTGGAAGAATAGTTCGGTAGTAAATACCTTTTTTTTTTTTTTTTTTTTTTTTTTTTTTTTTTTTTTTTTTTTTTTTTTTTTTTTATCCCCCTACCTGACCTTTCGGTCATACGGGGTCGTGGTGGCAGTGGGGTATTACGCTGGGGTAGCGTATGCCACTGCCACCAATAATCAACACATTTATTTACAAATTCTTATATTACATTTTCTCTGAGGGTATTATATTTCTGGGTACAATTATTATAATTTCCTGCTACTGTGGTGCAGCCCGGTGTGCGTTTGCACGCCTTAGGGCTGCACCTTGTCTGCTACTACGGAGCAGCCCGGTGCGCAGTTGCGCACCTTAGGGCTGCTCCTTATCCTCTCCATCCGTCCGGCACCGTCCAGCCCTCCTGGTCAGCCGCATCCGTCCGGATCCCTTCTTCAGCTCCATCCGTCCGGATACTGGTCCAGCCCTCCTGGTCCACCGCATCCGTCCGGATCCTCTCACTGACTGCATCCGTCCGGAAGCCGGTCCAGCCTTCCCGGTCCACTGCCTCCGTCCGGGTCCCATCAGCCATCCTCAGGCTCGCCGACGTCGGGTGGTCTGGCCCTTCCCAGTGTGAAGTGCTCAGGACCCACCACCTCCTTCCACCCGTACACGAAGTCCTTGAAGAAGGGGTACACCTGTTCCTCCATCAGACGGGGGAAGTCCGACTCGGCGAGGGCGAAGATCCCGGTACTTCTCGACAACCTGGCTCGGTGTCCTTCTACTGCAGTGCAGGACACGATCACGTGCTCTGCAGTCTCAGGGACTCCACAGGTGGGGCACCGGGGGTCTATGTCCTTTCCATGTTCCTGTAGTTTCCACCGGAAGCCTCCATGCCCTGTCAGCATCTGCGAGACCCAGTAATCAGGGAGGACCCATCTTGCCTTCAGCCTTTCTTGGACGGTGGGGAAGAACTTCCTTAGGGTAGCTCCCTTCTGACTCCCTACCCACCGTCCATTCCACTCCTCGATGGTATCCTCCCTCAATATCTTCTTCCATTGGTTGGGGTTCTCGCCGATTCTGGTACGGAGTCCCTCCGGTAGCGCGTCGAGCCCCTGCCTCTTCACATTATACTTTATTCTGTCCTCCTTGAGGACGAGGTCTAGGGGCATCGCTCCGGCTAGCACCTGCACCGCCTCATGCGACACCGTTCTGTATGTCTTAGTGACCCTAAGCAGAGCCAGTCTCTGGATCGTCGCCAGTCTCTTCCTCTGCAACTGCGTGAGGTGTTGGCTCCATGCTGGGGATGCGTACCTCAAGATACCCATGACCACGCCCTTGTAAATGGTCATTGTAGCTGGGTATCTGATGCCCCAGAACGCACCCCCAATCCTGTACAAGCCATTTATAGACCGGGTCACCCTATCCTTCAGGTAGTCTAGGTGAGGGGTGACGTCGAATCTTCTCCTCATCTTCACTCCTAAATACGTCACCTCCTCACCCATCCTCACTCTCTGGCCATCTATCTCCAATATGATAGGGTGAGCCCTGTCTGTGGAGCCTCTTACGAGCATGGCTTGGGTCTTGGCTGCGGTCATGCTCAGCTTCCTCCTCACGCACCATTCTGACACGAGACTGGCGCACCTCTCTGCCTGTGTTTTCAGTCTGGCTCTGCTATCCTCGGCCACTATGACCGCCAGGTCGTCGACGTAGGCCGTAGCAAGGAACCCTCTCTCCTCCAATTCCCCCAGCAGCTGGTCGAAGACAAGTTTCCACAGGGCCGGACCCAGGACAGAGCCCTGCGGACAGCCTCTCTCTATCCTCCGCTCTACCTCGTAGTAGCTACCTCTGATGTTTACGCTCCTGTTACTGAGGTAACTACTAACGAGGGAGTACAAATTGCTGGGGGTGTCGAACTCCTGCAGCCGCTGGAGCACGTAGGGCCACCATACACTGTCGAAGGCGGAGGATATGTCGAAGAGCACCAACATGACATATTTCTCCGCTCTCTCCTCCACGTCCCTACGCACTCTCAGCAGCGCATCGGTGGTTCCCTTGCCACGGGTCGAGCCGAATTGCCGTGGATGACTAGCTGCACTGAGGATCGGTCGAAGACGCGTGACGATCAGTTGCTCCAGGACTTTGCTGACGACAGGGAGGAGGCATATCGGCCTGTACGCCTTAGGCGATGCTTTGTCCTTCCCTCCTCCCTTGTAGAGCAGTCTCAAGTCTGCGGTCCTCCACTTGCTTGGAAAGTGACCCCTCTCCAAACAATCATTGAATATCTGGAGGAGCTCCTCCTCAACGTACGGGGCACTATTCCTGAGGACCGCTGCGTCTATTCCGTCCAGTCCCGGAGCTCTCCCGATCCTCTGCTTCTCCACGGCCAGACGAAGGTCCCATATGTCCCATGGTGGGCATAGGTCGGTACCTGGTGGGTATACCGTGGTGCGTCTCACCATGGCGTCTATCTCGCTGTCCTGGGACGGGTCATCCCTGGGGTATGTAAAATCTACGTACATCGATGCCGCTTCCTCCAGGGTGGTTGCCTGGGCTCCTCCTACTCTAAGGGAAGCCATCATCGTGAGAGGCTTCACCTTGCCCAGTGCCACCCTGTACGGTATTCCCCAGGGGTTCTTCTCCGTCTCTGCAACGATGAATTCGTCCCAGGACCTTTTCTTCTGGTGACGCACGCCGTTTCGGTACAGTCTATACCTAAGCTTAGTCTCGTCGCGGAGTGCAGGTCTCAACTCGTCGTCTCTGCACTCCTGGTACCTACGCCTAGCCCTGTAATACTCCCTCTTCACTTGGGTCAGGGCTGGTGTCCACCATGGGACCGGACGTACTCTCGCCCTTCGGCGTCGGAGGGATGCACTCGCCGCTTCCGTGATGGCACCCGTCAGCATTGCCACCCTATGGTCAATACCTAACTCCACCTCCATCGGCGCCATCTCCTCCCAGTCTCTATCCGCGAGTACACCCTCCAGTTCACTGGAGAAGGCCCTCCAGTCCGCCGATCGGGTCACGAAGCCCTTTTCCACTTCTAGGGCGTTCTCGCCTTCCTCCTGCACCACACTGAAGGCAATGACCCGGTGGTCGGAGCTCGTGTCAGACCGTAGGGTCCAGTCCGCAATGCGCCGCGCCATTGTAACCGTGGCGAGTGTCACGTCTATCCAGCTCTGACCCCTCGCTCCAACAAATGTGGGGCCAGAGGGCTCGTTAACGATCACGAGCTGACACCTAGCCAGGCTCTCTTCTACTGCTCTCCCTCTGGCGTCTGTGCGCACTGAACCCCAGGCCGTGCTCCACGAATTGGTGTCGGAACAGACTATCGCGTTTCTATACCTTTGCGCGACAGCCTCCACGGCAGCTAGACTATCCTCGACGTTAGCCGGTCTCGGCGGTATGTACGTGGACACAAAGGCGAACGTGATGCCGCCCCATCTTACATAGCATGCCGCCTGATCTGCCGTGGTGAAGTTCTTCAGTTCCATCACGTCGAGGGCAGGATTGACAATCACTATTGCCGCTCTGGGCCTCCTCTCTCCACTGCTCATAGCGACCACCCTCGACGCTACACCAAATCCAACGACCACATTCTTCCGACAACATGGCTCTTGGATCGCCATGATGTCCACGTTCCGGGCGAGAGTACGTAACTCATCTGCGACCATTCGTCTTCGGCCCATGTTGACCTGCAGGATCTGCAGGCTACGCATACCGGGTCCTCTTCGCCAGTCCCTCCATCATCTCCAGGTGTATCGGGCACTCCCTGCTGCCCGCACAATGCTGGAGGTCCTTCCCCTCTCTGCCCTTCGCTTTGCAATTCCTGCAGCAAGGGGCGGCTCCTCTGGTCCTCCCCGGGCACTCACTTGCCTTGTGCCCGGTACCCGTGCACCATCTGCACGCAATCTCCTTGCTGCAGGACTTTGCAGGGTGGCCATAGTCTTTACACTTTAGGCAGAGCGGGGGGTCGAGGTAGTCTCTCATGGAGAGGCTCCACCATCCTCCGCTGACGTCCTTCTCCGTCAGCTCCATTAATGCCAGCCTAATGGATGGGTGGGTCTCCATCACCCAACTCCTCGTGAGTCCACTTCTCACTGGAGTGGAGAAGCAGGGTCTCATCCACCCCCTCCTTTCCTTCTCCTCACACTTAACCTGCGGGATCTTTCCCCACAGGTATCTCTCCAGGGTCCCTTCCTCCCAGTGTTTGGGGACCTTTCTAACCTCTATCCGGGGCCACCTAGTCTTGGCAAGGCTTACCTCGAGCCCCTTTTCCGCCATTTTGCTCCAGGTTAAGATTTTTCTGGCCTGGTCGGCCCCTTCCGTCCTTACCAGGACGGCACCAGACCTCGTCACTTTTTCAATTTTTGCTGTGGCCCCTAAGGCCTCGAGCTCCTCCTTTGTTGGCAATTGTTCATAGATCTTGCTGGGGGACCAGTTACCATCGGTCCCCTTCCCCTTCACCGTGATGTAGGTGACTATCTCCTCTTGGGGTTTGGGAACCGACTTTAGGGCCACTTTCCCCAGCACATCCGCAAACGTCTTCCTTCTGGGAACCTTCTCCATCTTCTCCCGATCCTCTTCTGCCCTAACTCTGGGTCTTGGCCTTCTCTTCTTCTTCTTCGCCTCTGTCCACGGCTCCTCCTCTTCCTCTTCGGTTGTTTCCGTGACCAAGGTCACGCGTCTAACCGTTTCCTTTTCTTCTTTCTGGGCCTTAGGAACCTGTATCACCTGCTTCCTAGATGGCCCCGCCAATCTTCCAGGCTCCTTCCCTTTTCCTTTCCTCTCTTCTGCCCGGGTCTGGGCTGTGTGCTTCAGAATTTGGGTCTCCTCCTTTGACAGCTTTAGGGTGTCGATAATCCTGTCGACCCTGTGCACAGTTGGGGATACCCACTTCTTCATTTCTTCGTCATAAGTGGCTCCGACGGCTTCACTTATAGAGTTGGCCACCATCGGGGCAACTACCGCCGAGACCTTAAGGGCTATGACCTCGTGGAGATAATCCGTGGATAGAGCCTCTCTAACCACGTGTTTCACGAGCTGGGGAACTCCTCTCCACTTCTCTTCGAGGGCCACGATCATGTCTCTCATCTCCGTGACCCTCCCGTTCAAGTAGGCCTGCTGATCTAGGGTACACTTAGTCCTTTTGCGGAGGTACTCCCTAATGCCCTCCGCTGCTTTATAGGCCTTCGAAGAGGGCCTATCCTCGTCTTCCTCTCGCGATGGGGGGGTTTCGTTCCTGGCTCTTTTGGGCCTTCTTGGGTTCTGAGGGGTAACATTTGGACCCAGGTTATCCTCGGCCCCCGTCTCCTCGTCCGTATCCTTATAAGACTCCACGTCCGTCGAGGTGTACGTCCTAGCCACGCCAGCGTATGAATTTGAGGATTTAACCGCCGCCATTTTGTTCTCGAGGTCCATGTTAGCGGCCATTTTGACCACCCTTTGTGGTTTTGGTGGCTCTTCTAACTGATCCATCAACAAAAGCTCAGTATTTTTCGGTCCCTCGACCGGAGTTTCTGAATCCCCCATTTACGTAATAAATTACGCGAAATATGGGTTTCAAAAAAAGGTTTTTAACTGTGCGATTCCCGCGCGTGGTTCTCACCTTTCCGCACTTAACCTAACTTATAACTATTATCGGTCAAATGACCTCCTGTCCAGCGCTCACCAAAAGTCAAATAAAAATAAAAACACAAAACATAAAATACATAATAAATAAACCCTATAACGGGTGAAAAAACTTATAAATTTTTTGACCCTCCTGTCCTCCGGGCGTCCCGATTCGCCACTTAGTGTCCCTCGGGAATCACCCACGCGCACTCACTCGCGCCAGCACACCAATAAACACAGGCAAGTTAAATACACGCCTTACCTCACCGGTGTCTGGGAGCAGACTGAGCTCTGAGTAAAACTACAATGGGTGGGGATAATCCCACGGAACGGCCAGACGTAGGTCCTTCTTCATCGACAGCCAGAACGCTACTCCGGTAGTAAATACCGAACTAATCTTCCAGGGAGCCCACCATTTCATGCGTTAATGTATTAGCTACTTGATGGCACAAAAATCCATTACTGATTCCTATGCCTCTTGAAGATCCAGCATCGTTCGCCAGTAGGTTCTGTGTTATGCTGTAGCTGGCGAATTTTGGGTGCTAAGCAGCAATCTGGCATCTGCTGCCACTTCATCCATCCATCTTGCTTTTGGACTTCCAACTCTACAGATCAGCAGGACCTCTATCATAAGTTTTTGGGGGATTTTAGAGTTGTTCATCCTTCCTATATGGCTGATACAACGAAGTATCTCGAGCTTAATAACTTAACTTCACCACGCCCATGTTTTGTTACAGCTCAAAGAGCTCCTTTTTAGCGCGTCTCCCTCAAGGGTCAGACCGTAAATACTCCTCAACATTCTCCTTTCAAATACACAGCTGATTCTCGTCTGCTTTCGTTGTTGGCCTGTTCTGCAATATATGCAATGCCATACTTAAAATCAAGAGAACAGCTTTTGGAACCAACCTTCCTGCAAACCCGCCATGTCATGCGGTAATGTATTACCTTCGCCCTAGAAGTCTTTTAATAAGATGACAGATATGGTCTAAAATTGATTTTTTTTTTAAGGAAGTGATAATTTTTTTTCCTATAGATTACATAAATATAAATAATATTCATACTTACAAATATTAGTATTCTAAATGTCGATATCTCATGTGAGATTATTTATAATTGCTTATAATACTGAGTGATTAAGTTTTATAAGTAGTAAAAATTAGACGAACTTGTTTTGCGAAAAAAAATTTGAGGTGTACTATCGATTTGAGTTTAAACTGAGCCATTTAGAATTAGAATTGAATTAATAGATAAATTATATATTATTCTAAATTTGAATTTATTGATTTTCCCATTTAAGCAGTGGGCTTTCTTAGCCTGAAATTTATATGGTCTTATATCCTACCACGTATACTAATGCATCATATATAGAACATAATAGAAAACTTGCTTTGTTCTGGTACTAGGTCCCTTCAGAATAACAAAGTGAGCAAATAAGAATACATCCACATCTGGCCAAAACCTACAATAGTAAAAGTAAATAAGTTTTTAAATCAATTAAAATTAAAATAAACAAACAATAATGAATTCTACTCTTAACCAAAATGTGCATTTATTGAACAAAAACGAAATAAAGTTAATTGGAAAGAAAATAAAAAAAATATAAATAAATTGACACTTAAACATTAAAAAAAATCATAAATTCTGATCAAATTATTAACCTCAAATTAAAATTTCTTGCTTATTCAGCATCTTTTTGGGAAGTTAGGAGATGTTGGAAAATGTGGAATTTGAATCAGGATTGAGAAGAAGTATGACAGACATTAGAAGGGAGAGAATTCCTGAAGATAGTCGAGCGGGCAAGAAAGGAGCGTTTGAATGTTTTGGTTCTGTGGGAGGGGGTATAGAGATCAGAAAGGCACGATCTTGTTACCAGTGAGTCTACTGAGTATTTGAATGGTAGGAGTCTGTAGATAGAGGAAGGATGATGGGAGCTGATGGTTCGATATAGGAATGATCCGAGGAAATATTGTCGCAGGGTGTAGCAGAACTTTTGTTAATCGTATGGACTGAGGATTTTTTCAAAGAGGTATTGAGAATCAGGATTCTTGTAAAGAGGTACAAGAAAATATTGAATTTTTGAGGGAAATATCATATCATAAGGGCATCGTGAAAGCAATTGGATTTCACTCGCTTAATATTTGTCTGGATCAAATTGCGGAGTTCCCTAAACGCTTGATAGTCATCTGCTAACTTTGTGCTTCCTCATGTCTCTTCTGATGATCTTTAATTTCTTGACACATACAAGGAGCAGGTGGGCGATGGAAGGTAGAGGTTTTGAGAGGGATGTGGGATTCAAGGATACTAGTCAGATTAGACACGAGGATTGAATCGATGGAAGAACAGGAATAGATTTTTTTCCAGTCCAGGGTTTCAAGGACGGGTAAGATGCTTCATGGAGTTTTTCACCCCGGTGAAGGCGGGTGAGGGTGTCTAGATTGCCGAAACTTATGGTTTTAGGGAGGAACGTAGGGCTTTAGATATTTTACGATATTTGGATAAGGTCGCGAGAGAAAAGGAACGGAAGAGGAAGTCTAGAAGAGGCAAGAAGATTCTGTGCTGAGTCGAAATTTTAGGTCCAACCAGGTGTCAGACCATCATTATATTACCTTATATATTACATATACATATATTACATATACCTTAAATATATTAAATAAAATATGCATTAATGGAAACGGTATTACGTTGTATTAAAAAAAAAATATTTGTAAAAAATTGTGCCATTTACATCCATTTTATGATTTTATTTTTCTACTTTATATTCGTTTTTTGCTATATGAATGAGATAATTCTTTACTTCGTCAATTGCCATATGCATTAGCAATTACCATGCATATACATTTTTTTTTGTAATAATTTATACTATATTTTATGATTTCTTGTTTTGTGACAACAATCAATCTCAAATCAGTTCCGTTCTTACGTTTTTAATGTTATTTCAGATATATAAAAGTTTATGCTTACGCTCGAAATCTCTGGGATAAAAAGAAAATTATTTTAATTATCTTTTAAAACAATGGAATCATTTTCACAGCAGATTCTTGCAACAGACATTATGACAGGTGGACTGACAGGATAGTCAGCCTTCTACCAGTTGCCAATCCATTTTTACTTTTATTTATTGATTAAGCGCGGTGGTATTTATTTAATCTCCTTTATACGGCTAATTTTATGTGCAGTGTGAATTGAAATTTTCAACAACCTATTCAGGCAATGGAAATATTATTTTCGATACTTTGGTACTTAATTCACAAAACTCATGCGGTAATTAAGAATTCACCCAATGATACTTATGCTATTAATTGCTCTTCGTATCATTAGTTTTTTTATTTCTAAATCTAATGAAATTAATTTACTTTGAATTTAAATATGAATATAATTAGCCAGCTATTATCTTGGGGCTATTTTCTGAGATAGGAAATACGTAATGTGGATTTTTAATGACAATCATAACACGATTCTTTCGCATTTAATTCTGTATCTTAATGCTAAAAGAATATTTTTTTTTTATTTTTTTTTTTTGTGATGATATCGATCTTTTTTAGAACTATTCCGAACTCACAAATTCAAGAATTTCAAGCATTAACAAGACACATTATCTCTGAATGTTTTGAAAATTATATTTACAGTCAAAAGGGTGAAATTAATAACTTTGCTATCTAAAATACGTACTTAATAATTTTGGTCACTTTTTTGTATAACACGTTGGTTAACACGTATTTTATTATATTTACAGTCTACAAATAGTTCAGTGTACAAATTAATAATACCTATAATTATTAATTAGAGTTATATTATAACTCTAGAAAATGAATGGAACATACAATAGCAAGAACATAAAATAATGAAATAAAATAATTGATTCTATACTTTAAAAAAAATTGTGGAAATTTTAATTACTAACATTGTTTTTTTTTTTCTTTTAATTAATATTTATATTTTTTAGCATCAATAATAGTAACAAAATAAACAATTAGTAAGTTTTTCATATCAGTATTTTTTATAAAAACATCAGCAATTTTAGCTATCCTTTATTTACTGACGAACAATTTTTATGATTGGTTTTATAGCTTAGCCTAAATATTGTGCAGTCCATCATTCTAATACATCGGTTTTCCAGACTCACGATCGGTTGGCGTGATTGGATTTTGACGTGGCGTGATAGATCTAAGGGTCGGTGGAATTCCAGCCGCTCCGCATCTCTCCAAAAATCCAAACAGGATTTCACAATCACGGCCATTCAACGTTCGATAGTTTCGATGAATCGATAGTTTCAGTAATATTTCTAATTATTTATGAAAAGTACGTTATTTACAATGAGAAATTTAACATATTTTTATAATAATCCTATCACAAATGCAGCCTTGATCAAAAGAAAAAAGATGATTCACAGTTAGCTTTGATTCTCTACCTGTTCTTGCATTTTAACAGTTGATACGCCGGTTGCAGTCTGTTGAGCACTATATACTATAAATATTAATAATCAAGTAATTAGTTTAAAAGAAAAGTTTTAATATCAATTAAAATATAAGAGGACATGAAAAATACTCTTAAAATATAACTTTAAGTTAGATCTTCAGATTAAAGACCTTACAAGGATTCATTCAAGTTATAAGAATTTTTGAAAGTCCTCTGTGAATAATAATTTTTTTATTAATAATCATATCATAGATAATATTTCAGAAACTAATGCGGATATTCCAATGATCTACGACATTCATGTCATGTCATCATATATTATATATATATATATATATATATATATATATATATATATATATATATATATATATATATATATAGCATTAGTTTCTGAAATATTATCTATGATATGATTATTAATAAAAAAATTATTATTCACAGAGGACTTTCAAAAATTCTTATAACTTGAATGAATCCTTGTAAGGTCTTTAATCTGAAGATCTAACTTAAAGTTATATTTTAAGAGTATTTTTCATGTCCTCTTATATTTTAATTGATATTAAAACTTTTCTTTTAAATAATTACATATTTATAGTATATAGTGCTCAACAGACTATATATATATGTCTTATTTAAACAAAATTGTACCCGGAACTTTGACGGACCACTGACATAGAGTATCTTTTACAACCTAAACTTTCTTTTACGCTAAGTCTAGCCTTAGGATGTAGTGATGAAACTTATTAAAGACTACCTTAATGTCTTCCTTAATGAAAGAATGAATGTTCATATAACATTAAGATAGCCATTAACATTGTTTTACGCATTCAACCCTTTTCGAGCGTCACTTGAAGTTTTATCATATGATGTAAAAACAAATGGCTTGATGAATGGACTGCTGCAGGGGAACAGGATTTGTTTTTTCTTGAAGAATCTGACTTGATAGATGGACCTTAGTTGTTGATTCCGAACGAATCAAGAATTAAGAAACACCCTAAAGAAAATTGTAAAAAAAAAAAAAAAAATAGCATATTTTTATTGTATAACGTTCCTCGATTCCTGCACTCTACGGAATTTATTTATATCCCAAATGCTTTATTCTTTCTTTCTTAAAAGATACACCTACTGTATGCACTAGTTGTGATAATGTACATAAAACAAACTTATATCTCTAGAAAAAGTATGTTTCATTTATAAAATTATGTACATACCTAAGTTTTTATTTTGCTTATTTTTTATTCACAAGTATTTTATATATATATATATATATATATATATATATATATATATATATATATATATATATATATATATATATATATATATATATAATATAATAAAAAACTATATCCGTGAAAGAATTTTTAACGATACATAAATAAAATAGTTAATGATTTGTACCATGGCGCATATTTTTGGAACAGTACTCCCTTCCCTCTCCACTGGTGCACAATTCATATCGTAGCAGGTGATATTTCTATCTGGAGAGGAAAGCGGTAGAGATGAGACTGTCTATTGGTATTCAGAAGCCGGACCTTATTATGAATGAGGAGCACACAATTCTTGAGCGGGATAGAAATATAAGGGCCTCTGACAATACGACCACTTACCTCCAACCCCTGCCGCCTCCCGGATCCTTTGTAAATCGCCCCTCACCTGTATCTCCATCAGTCAGATGAACAGTTTAGCCACCTCTCTAGGGCATAGCGGTGGCTGATGGAGTGCCCTGTCTCTTCCTTGCAACGATCTTTTTCTGGAGAAATGATTGGTCCTCAATTCCAATAGTAATACTTCACATAAAGTCACGTTGGAACTTAAATCACTTGGCTACTGCATATGATATTTTATAATTTTTAAAATATCAGGAATGTTTAATATATTTGCAGGAAATGTTTAAAATATTAATATGTATCCTTGTCTTAAACTAAATAGCGCTTCTTACAATTTTAGCTATATTTAATCATTTCTAACTACTAAACAAATAAGGTCCCACAGACAAAATTGTAACCACTTATTACAACACAATAGAAGAATGCTTAAAATCTGTCCCTCCGGAAATATTTCAGGTTGAATATAGCTGATTTTAGAAAAATCGCAATATTTAAAGACCCATTAAAAACCAAGGATGCAATACTAAGGTCTGAAACTTTAATAATATTATAGTACATAATACTATAAGCATTGTATCCCGAAAAAAATGGGGGTGGGTCTTAGTTTTATCTTTAACATTTATAATTTTAGAAGAGAAGATATTTATTTTGAAAATGTTATGATTTACCAATCTTTTGTTCATTAAAATGATTTTTGTATGAACCAAATATCTTTAAAATCCAAAAACCAAAAATACAAAGTAGGCTGACACACCAATACAAAAAGGACACTAAAAAAAAAAGGGCTTATGAAAAATTAATGATTTTCTTTTTTCAACTCTCTCAATACAATACAAACATAAGTAAAAAAAATAAAAATCTTGTCAGTAACCCTCATTGGTTGATTTGATATGAATCGATCTGTCCTATGATTCTCGTTAGAAGGATATTCGTATTAGACCCTGTAGTCTGGCGGTCAAATATCCAATTACTGATCATATTATTATTTAGACCTCATTAATTTCAAAGAGTCTTGATATGATCTTAAATAAAATTGTTTTTAATTTTATTTTTAATCGTCTATCTATCTTTCACCACACTGGCTGCCTGACAGTACTTCATCTTGAGCATGCTCCCGTGTTTGTCAGGAGTTGAACTCTTTGCTAGTTCGGCTTCCGTTGGAGGGTGATCACTCATCAAAGTGCATCGATTAAGTTAGAATTGTTTTTTCTTTTGATATAGCTTTACCATCTCAGATTACTTCGAAAATAAATTAAAGTTTATTTAATATAAATAAAATATAAAAAAACCGGTTTTGCAATCAAAATTCATACTCAGTGCCGGTTTAAATATTATTTATGGATATAATTAATGATTGTTTAAAATCAGAAATAAATTCAAAATAATTCAAGGTTGAAGTGGATAATTCAAGGTGATCAGTGATATTTTTGGAGTTAAGATAAAGCTGCTTTCAAATCACCTTTATCCACTATAAAGCAGATGTGTATAATCACTTGTCACCTTTATCAGCTTAGTTTTAGGCCAAATATTGAATATATTTGAATGGATGGTAAAAACATTAAAAATATGTTAGCAGATTTGGGCTAGAAGTTGCAATGAAAGAGTAGGAACAGAAAAATTTACAAAAATATTTTGAAATTTGTTTTTAGAATAAAGAAATAGCATAATAATTCAATGTTTTTAACGAAAATACCATTTTAAATATACAGTGATTTACTTTATGTTAATGAAGATAATTTTATGTTGATTTTCTTCCAGACTGGACACCTTTCCACTAAGTGGTTTGCGACATTAAAAACTGCCAATTGAATGCGGATCCCGCAGCCTTCTGAAATCAGTTTCCAACTCATCTCCATACTAATAGGGGCTCTCTCCTCCCCTTAGTAGAATCGTCCTTATTAATATGGAAATCCTCAAGAAAGATAAAAGTTTCCCGAGTTATGAACTTAATCGACTACTCAGTCCACAAAATCTGTTGCCATCTTTACTTAGTACTACTTAAAATACAGTAAACATAAGCCCCTTAAGATATACATTTAAAACAATTAAAGTATTTAGTTAGCTAAAATAAAATGTAATTATTTAAATTATTGTGTATTGAAGAAAACAAATTTTTATTAATGGCCTAATTAATGTTGGTCCTCCTTGTTATAACATTTTTATTACAATGTTTCGTCTCACATTATGGTAATTTTTAAGTATACCATTTCTAATCACCATGACGTGCCAGAGATAAACTGTCGTAACATTTTCAAAGTTTCACAGGAGAGCAAAAAGAAGTTTCAAATCGCAGTGTATTGCTTGTAGTTGATAGTGGTCAATCTTTTTATTTGACATATTGCATATTTTATTACCATTTTAGGTTATTTACTATATTTACACTCGAAAAAATATGACTACAATAATGCCAATACGATAATAAAATCAAAATAAGCCTCCAAAATTGGACTTGGGTTTTGTTCACAATTTATTCTTTTTCCTGAATGGGTAGTTCGTAAATAGAAAATAATAAATAATCAGTCAGTATAAAAATAATATGGTCAGCGAAAATTTCTTTGAATTATTATTTTAAAAAATGCAAATATTATCTTCATATAAAACAAAAAAGAAAACATTATTTCTTGCATATGCATCTAGCCACAGGAGTTTTCCTATTATATCTAAATATCACTTTTTTTATTTTATTTTAGAACTAATTTAATTAACCAGCATTAATTTAAACAGCAGATTCGCATCTCAAATACTCTACATAGACTTGTATCGTAGCAGCACCTCTTCTCTGGCTTGAGTCAGCTACGGAAGGAGGTCTCTCATCTAGCAACTTTTCAGCTGCCTTCATGCATTATTGGGAATGCCAACCTTTGCCATTTTCTAAGTTAGTCTGATGGGATGCCCTTGTAGATTATTATTAGTATAGTACAATTAGTAGTACATGCAGTTAGTAAAATATGTGGTAGTTGCTTGTAGGTCGGTGTAGTTGAGTATGCTGAGTTTTATATGTCACATACAAAGGTGCTTTTGTCACCAAGCACCATATTATGACATGAGTTTTGTAAGTCTTTTTTTGTTATACTGCTTACGTGTGAGGGGCGTGCCCATCTGGGTGTAAATAAGTAAGTATATACGTTTGTTAAGGATCTTCCATTTTTCATTGATGAATTAGAATTTATTAAATTAAGAAATTTCGTTGAGCTTGACGTTTTTGATAGTAAGTTGGTAGTGGAGTAGCTTTGTAAATAAGTGACTGAACTCTTAAATCTTATGCAAGGCTTTAGCATAGGAGTGGTAGACAATTAATTAGTGGCAATATTTTCGTGTATCGACTCCGTATGCGGAAGACCCTTTCAAGCGTACGCATCGCGAATATATGATGGGGAGAAAGACTTGGCGGTTGAGCTCATTCCTTGGCAGATTACTTTATTATATAGCGTTTGGTCTAAATAGAGCATTTCTTTATTGTCATTAATCTAGGTTGTGGAAGAATCATCATGGGTGGTAGTGATACATTATTTTTGGTTGGACTTTTTAAAAATAATTTCCTTGGTAAACTCCAAGCATCAGCCCTTAACAAATATATTTATTGAAAGTATTATTACTCGACGTTTTATTATTTATATTAGAAGGACAACCGCCTCCCAATAACAGAAGGTTGATCCCAACAGAAGGTTGATCCCAATTATAATTTGCAGTAGATCCTTCCTTTCACGGCTCCTTCTTGTAACCTAATAAGTTAATGGACTGTCAATCCTCTGTTCTAGACTTTGGAGTAATCTTCAGCTTCGATTCACAACCTAAATATCTCTAGATAATTATTTCATTATTATTTGTCGATTTCCATTAACTTAAGAAGTTCTACGTATTGAACATAGAAATGTAATCAATTGGGTTATGTATTCATTCATTTACTAATTAATAATTGTAATATAGTCTTGTTTCGGCAAAATAAATTTTTGTCGTTTAATAGATTAGAAAGAAAAAACAAATTTGAAAAATTATGTTTTCTAATAATTACCTATATGTAAAAGTGTTTCAGGTGGGGTGAGGAAGAGAGAAAAAAAATCCAAGTTGGGCTAAAACATTTTTAATTACACAATGTGCCAAAATGAAATTAAAATTCAATTAATAATGTGTTTCCTTTTAATTTTATTGATCATTGAACCTTGTTTTTCTTCAATATTACAATGTGCCTAAGGAAAAGAACGAGAGAGGTTTAAATAAATATTCATGCTACGAAGCGTGGTCTGTTCGGGAGGTCCGAACCTGCTTTCCGAGCGGTGGATTATAAACTGGTTTACCTTCCAGAAAAATATAAAACATATGCACATTTCATTCGGCTCTACCGATATTTTAGATGTGAAGGGCGTTTAAAAATGTTATCAGTCTACTCAAACTCTGCTTTTCTTGGGCTATTGCTTTCCAATTGGCAACACGCAGGAATGTCCTACTTTGTTAATTCTGACTACCTACCTCATTATTGAATTGCTTCGAGCTACATGCTATGCCTACTTTAATCTCCTTGCCTTGGTGTCATGAGATAATGACTGGCCAGTTTCATTAATCTTTTCTTTCTTGGTCGTTGTCTTCCATACGTTAGAATAGAACTACCTGATCCCAGGTAGTTTCGGCTATAAAGTGCAGAAGATGATTCCTCATTTGTCAGAACTGGCTTTACCATCGCATTTTACTCCAGTAATGTAAGCATTTTGGAGGTTTTGGGGATTTCAGTAATTTTGAAATAGAAGAAAAGACACTATTTGCGCTTATTATGCCCTGGTATATCTTTATCAGTTGTTCATTAATTGAGCGTATTGTGAAACCCAGGTCTTTGTCTACTTTTGGGGATAATTCATCCATACAAATCTTTTTTTTTTGGTGGATTTTTCGTATAACTATCATCTTCTTTATTTTATCATCATTTACTTTTAAACCGGTTTCCCATCTTTCTCTTATCGGAGTAGTAGGGAGCCTCTCCATGTCCTCTTGAATGCTTCTGAGGACCGCTAAATAATTAGGGTACGCTAGGATTTTATGTTTCATTCCGACGTGCACCCCCTACATTATCACTTGATGCTGTTCTTATCTTCTTTTCACGGGCTATGTTGAACTTCATCAGCAAGATTCTCCCAAGCTCGAATTAATCCTCCTAAGACTTCAAAGGCTTTTGATATCTCTACTTCTATCGAGACGTTGCCTATACGAGTTTACTCATATTATTTACAAAGATGTTAATAAAATCGAATTTATTTAAAAATTTATCGAGTTGAGTGTAACGTTAATAAATAAGATTTTTTGATAGTAACTGTTTTCTTTTATTATGGTTTTGATTTTCTAAATAAATCTTAACAAAAATATTATTAATTTTATTGTAATTATACTTTTTGTAATTAACTGTAATATTTTGTTTACGTACGTGTGCATATTTATTAGCTATACTTATGATTGGGAATGCCATATAATTTATGTGTTTATTTTGTAGTTAGCTGTTGATATTTATTATTTCGATACTTATTTTCAGGAAATTAAATATTGAAAATTTAATTTAAAATTTAGAATTTAGAATTTAGATTGACCGTTCAGTATTTAGCTGAAACACGATCAGTAGTGGGCTTATATTTTATATTCAATCGTTTAAATAAGATTAATAATTTAGTAATATTATTTTGTAAAAACATGCTTAGCATCAAATACAGAAAAAAAACACAATTAATTACAAAATGAATGTTTTTAGTAGTTTAAATTTCTTTCGCAAGAATAGTGAATTTTTTATAGATTTTTGTTGCTTTATGGTTAATAGGTTTTTAAAAATTAATTGCAGAAACGTTTAAGTGGTAAGTCGTTCGTAAAATTCGTTGTACAGCTTTTAACCCAGCCGATTGAATACTTGCAGGCTGTTGGTTCTGATTCGGTGCTCGTCACTCGATTTTATCGTTTGCTTTTATCTTTACAGACTTTATTTTTTTTTTCCATTTAGTTCTTTACAAAAATATAATTCTTTCTCAAAGTATTTTAAAATACCGAATACTTGAATATATTTTATTTGTTTTAAAATATTTTATTTAAATATGTTCATATTAATTTGAAAAATAGAAAATTGAAATCATATACTTACAACATGCATGCGCATAAAACATGTTTTTTTTTTATATTTATATTTAATTAACTTCTTTTTTGTGTCGGTATTAACTAGTTGAAAAACCATTTTAGAATTCCGAAGACATCACGAAACTGATGTCAATAAAAAGAAAATGGATATCCAATTTACTACTAAATTCAACATATTTATAGATTTTATGTAGTCATTGGATTGGGTTCTTCTTCTATTATCGTTTACAATCAAGCTCAGTACTGTTTTCAATAACAGTTCTAAATCCATCAATATGATGTACTTTTTATTGCATAATGTTCGCTTTGTTTGATAAGTATTTTATATCCCGCATAGTAATGAAAAAGAAAAAAAAAAAAAGATTTGAGTGCATTGCCATTCAGTGAATGTTAAACATTTTAAAACATAACTTTTTTTTATTAAACTTAAGACTGCCAGGTACCTGTTTGTCAATAAAAGGATTTCTATTTATGAAAAAAAAACACCATATTCCAAATTTTACTAGATGGAATTGATTGAATTTTACAGTTGACGCCTTTGTTTGTTTTCCCTATTGAATTGTTTGCCGTTTTGATAAATGTTTAGCAGAGATTGGCATTTCTGTTATTTTATCGAACGTTAAAAGTTTATATATTGTGACAGATAAACAGTTAAATAAATCACAGTTCTCATAGACAGAGGTGTTTGTAAGGTGGTTGAACCTTCTGCCGATGTGGACTGAAACAATTTATGAGGATACTCTGGAATCTAAATTATGATAAAAAAATCTTCATTTCACACCTTCACCAATTAAGAACCTTTTAACACTATAATAGCTCTCAATAAATTAGGAAATTGATGCACTTTCCAAATCCTTCTTTGATATCTTTGGTTTTTTCTGTACCGTTAAGAATGTTTTTGGTTGTGTAGTCTAAGATGTGGTTTCTGGATGGACAGAGATGTATGGATATCTATATTGTAAAAAAAAAAAAAGAAGAAATTAATCAGAAATTCTCATTAGTTATAATGGTCCCAAGTTCCTAATTTCGTGTCGGCTAATATAGGCAACTTGGTCGCCGACGAACCAGACGTCCAGAATCAGCGGCAAAGGTTCACTTAACCCACAATGATCAAGCAGATTGGGTTATAGGAGTGAAATCAAAGAGACTTCTTTTTATTATTTTTTTTTTTTAATTCATATCCTAAGCTAACTTTATTTTAAATCCTGAACTAGCCTAATAAAAAAAGAACAGTAATATACTTAAAACGGAAACCCTTAGCGAATGGGATTATTTTTATTTAATTTTTTTTTTTTGGCTAAGATAATTTTAAATTATAAACTAGCCCAATTAAAAAAAAAAAAATACCTAAGAATTAGTGGTCTGAAAATTGGCTGTCGGGCACAATCAAGCGAAGTCGGGCATAATTGTTTGCATTCATCTTACTACCAACAGTCAACTTCGGTGAGGTATTTTGGCCCAATTTAATACTTCTAACGCACAACAATATATACAGATAGCCATAACTTTGCGAAATATCAAGGATTACAAACTAATATAGAATTATTTTAATTGAATCATATATTTTGGGAATTCAGCGATCCCCTTTAAATCAAATGAGTTGAAATTTGGAAGATATGGTTGTTTTTAATAAGAGCAATATCATAGAAGTGCGGATAAATTTCAATCAAATTTACCTGCTTTTCACGCGGTTATTAATGTTTTAAAGAAACATTAGGGGCTCACCTCCATAGCCCCTCCAAATTTAGTTAGAGGGATGAAAATTCGTTTGTGAATTGAGCGTCGTTGAAGAGGACTTCAAATTGAGCTCTATCACTCTTAACATTGATGCTCTGATTTTAAACAAATTTTTAACTTCCAATTGAAAAATATTGTCCTAATTTCTTTTTTTTACTAGATAAACTTTTATCTGTAGAATTTTTGGTTTGATTTATCTTATTCTTGTTCTTATGTGATATAAATTTCATTTTGGATTTTGGATTTTTGAACTTCGTTGTCAATTTATTATTATTAATTTATTAATCACATTTACTATAACATATATTCTTTAATAAAATTTTGTAAATCAGATCGTATTCTTTTTTATGAATTTTTAATATTAATATCATAAGATCAGGTATTAGTACGCCCAATTATCTGAAAAATGGAAGTGGTACGCAGTGACGTAAAGTCTGAGAACTCTTGGGGTAGAAAATAAACGGGCGCGTGAAGGAGGCTTTTATCATTGTCGGTTTAGTGTACTTTTGCCTCCGACTATGGTATCTCGCAACCACTCCCGAGCCCGGCAACCACTATGATACAAGCCGGCGACCAATGCCAATTTCCTTGAAGACAGCAGTCGGATGGCTTGAGGACAATCAAAGGGCAACCAGAGGGCAATCACCTCTTTCAGTTTATTATAGGCCTTATTTTAACTTGGTCGCCCGTCGGTTGCCTGTATAGTCGGCGACCAAGTCGACTAGTGTAATAGGGATCTAAGGTATATATTATGCAATAAATATTCTATTCTCGTTTTTCTTATTATTGTGCATATGGTTAACTTGAGAGGGAGCTATCATTGATAAACAAGTTGGGAGTCTAAGGGAGCTATGCTTTGTTTAGTATTAAACTTGCTGTACTCGTTTTAGTCAATAATAGAATATTGTATCTGTATTCACCCTTTTAATTTTATTTTCATTTGTAATTGATTAATTTTATTGTGTTTTACCGATCGTTCCAGTTGACCGTTATGGCTTACACCAAGAGAAGAATGATAGTCAAACGGGTATTTCTACTAATTTCGCCTCGTGCACGAATTAATATCTTTATTCATAAAATTTTAAATATTGCCTTTAAAAGAAGATTTTTATGTTTAATATTTTTTAAAATAAATTTCTGCATAAATATAGCAACGATAATTCTTATCTTGGCCTATATTTTTTCCCATGATCTCCTATGGGTACATTTTCCATTGTTACAATTTATTAATCGACCTACTGCGGGCATCTTATAGAATAACCCATTTTTTCATCAAGGCAGGGACCCATAGCTCTTGCTAAACAACGCATGCCCAACTACCCTTTGGGGGTACATTATTTATATATTTTAACTAATTAGGTGTTTTATCCTGATTTCGTAATTTTATCCTGACCTAACCTCATGTGTTCGTACACATGAGGTTAGGTCAACTTAGAGAAATAAGGAAGAGATAATTTTGATCATTTGATTAGAATTGATTTTTATTTCAAGAACCTCCTAAATGCATACATGGTGATAGTTTTTAATTGTTATTAATTTCTTTAATAGACTCATATTTTCAGTTTTCTATGGTACATATTTTCCAATTGATTATTTAATCCACTCATATTTCAATTATTCCGCTAAATTCACCACTTTCCTTCACATATCAACAAAATAAATACTTTTTTCCACTGTACAGTAGAATAATCCTTGTGGCGCCAGAACTCACAAATCAAAGAAATACTTTTAGCTGGTTTTCACTCTTGGCGAAAATACTGCCTTAGAATATTCTGAATTTAATTCTCCTAGACCTCTAACGGTGGTGTGGCAACCGGCGGCGTTTCTTAAGAAGGGGGTGTGAGGGGGTATTACGACGAAGGAAGAGAATGTTGTGGAGCTTAATTTATAGTTCTTTTTTCTTTTCAATTTTGGCCAATGTTCGAAGTTTGTATCTATAGGATTCAAAAATTCAGAAAAAATGATTTCTGCTGATTAGTGTAAAATCACGCCTAGTATTCTTTAATAATTAATGGCTATTAAACTAATCTTTGTAATTAATTTTGTATAATGAATTACCAATTAAAGATTTAAATATAAATTAATTCATTTTTTCCCAGGAAATAATATATTGGCTGAGCCAACTCATCAATATTCAACTAACGCGTAATAATAATGGAATTAACGCGTTTAATGAGGGATAACAATTTTCGTTTAAAAAAATTATTATAGAATGTTTCAATTATAAGATAAATAACACGGTCTACATTTAATAAAAACATTGAGGATGGTCACCATAATAAAGGCGAAATTACGCAATATTGAAGGGGACATATAAGTGGATCGAGATGTCCATCCATGGGGACATCTCCATCAAGCCTAACATTGATGCTCTTATTGTAAGTTAACAACTGAAACATTTTGATTTTCTCCTGAATGTCCGAATTTTCACTTTTGATGGAAACACTTCTATTTACAGAATTTGTGGTGATTTTATTTGAATCTTACTGTTGCCATTTCAATTTTTGAACTTTATTTTCAATTTATTATTTTCTTGAGCGAATTAAGAATAATATAAATTATTTTATTTGTTAAATAAAGTATCTTATATCAATTGCATTTTTCTATGAAGACGTATCTCTAATAATAATATCATTAGATCAGTCGGTGGTAGGCCCAGTTAAATGAACAGTCGAAGTGGTACGCAGTGACAAAGTCCGGGAACCCCCGATTTGAAAGATCCTAAAGATAAGGAAAAACGCCTTGAAACGTTGGAAATGTATGAAAAAACAATAATAAATAAGGATGATTTCTCCGCTTATCAATTGGAAAGATCACATAAATGCAGACCAGCGACAGCTTTTCACTTCAAAATATTTCAAGACACATATTGTACATTGTCCTGATTTTTTTCTATTATTTACTGGTATTTGAGGTACTCGAGGCTCTATTTTTGCAATGTTCATATTATGTACCAACAATATTATATAATTTCTATTCAACTTTCGGAAGTTAAACGTCACTAAATTATAATGTTTGTTTTTGTGAACAAACACAACTTCCCTTAATATATCTTTATTTTTATAATATTAACATTTTTTTCCAAACAAACCAACTTTTCGAAATATTCTTTCATCATCTGGGTTTTCTTACTTTCTTTCTTAATTTTGGTGGGTTTTTTTCTGTTATACAATGGTTGGCAGCAATTCTCTAAAGTATGCTTTTTCCATAAGCAATTATTTCGTCTATTTGTCCAATAGTAACATCTTTCTAAACATTATTACATAGTGATTATCTGCAATGACATAGCAGTCGTAACAGTCACAGTAGATAATCTCTATGTAACAATGTTTTAAAAAATGTTAATATTGGACAAATAGACGAAATAATTACTAATGGAAAACAGACTTTAGAAAATTACTGCAAACTATCATGTATTAGAAATGAAAACAGCAAAATTAAGAAAGAAAGTAAGATAACTCAGAGGATGAAAGAACATTTCAAAACGTCGGTTTGTTTGGGAAAAATGTTATTAATATAAAAATAAAGATATATTAAGGGAAGTTGTATTGGTTCACAAAAAACAAAACAATATAACACTAACAATAATGCTTGATCTCTTTTCGGTCGTATTTTTCTCGAAAATAATCGACTATTTCACTAAATCGAAGGTCATCGGAGGGGGTTGGGCATTTTCAGGGGCCTCCTTCGTATCAAATGAACTGAAATTCGGTAGGTATGTTTGTTTTCAAGGCTGTACAATACCATCAAATTGGGTGTAAATCCTAGTCAAATTTTCGGCATATCTCACCACCGCCATTCTGATATTTTCAATTTTGTATTTTAATCCTTCAATATATCTCCGGTATTATCTATCTGATCAAAATAAGTTGCATAACATAAATTATTTTAAAAATGTTTAAAACAAGTTGCTCAATGCGATGCAATAAATCTCTTTGGAGAGAATTATTTAAATATAGACATGAGAAAGTTTATTTTTTCTAGTTATTATTGTTCTAAGAACCAATATCCAAAAATCCGTAGGACTTATTATCATGTAACTAAAATTTCTAGCTAGTAAAAAACAAAAATTAAGTCAAATAAAAGAAAGTGATATTAAATAGATATTAAATTTTTATATAACTTTATTTTTCTACATTTAACTGCCACACATTTAATTTTTTCTTAAATATACTTTTCAATATTATCATTGACACTAATTTTGATTTCATTTTCTCTGTTATTATTATTATTAAGGGTAGATAAATTAAAACTTTTATAAACATTAAGGAATTTACTATTTCTTAATCCAAATTGAATTCCCCTCTTGACCAAATCGGAACGCCTAGGATATCGAAGGCTTCGCCGTTGTCTAAGCCTAAGATGAGATATTCATTAAGGAAGGTGGGTTCGTAATTGCTGAACCATCGTTAACCGCCAATTTGAACCCTAATGAGACCAGGCCCGGGCCCTATAACGACCGGGTTTCGTGTTAATACTAAAGCTATAGAAATCTATCGTTTATTTGGGCTTATTTGTCTAGGAGCCACCCAGGATGGTTACGTATTTCTTAATTGCGCTAATACTAGAAACAGTATCTATAAAAAAATTAAGATTGTTTAGTGGAGCATATATTTTCGGTCTTCAAACGAATTCTTGAGTCTACGAATATACAAACCAAGAAAGCAAATTTCATCATTATCCAAGATATATAAACATTAGAAAAAAATGAGATAAAGAGGTAATGGAGAGCACTTGAGAGAGATATACGGTACAAAACTAAGCCATCCACTAACAAGGATAAATTTTTTACTCACACAGTATCTAATTTTTATTTATTAATATTTTTTTTTGGACATATATTACAATCTGCTACAATCTTGGGCAATAGGTGATAACGATAACTTTGATTCGAACAGACATTTTTTTTTATAAATAACTATAATCAAGATACATAAATAAAAATAATGAAAAATTAAGAATATATAATAAAAGTAAAATAGTAGTAGGTGGGAATTAGATATAATAATAAAATTAGGATACTAATCACATCCATACTTCTGGAAAATTTTTGCACACTCGGCCTTAGGATCCCCGAATCCGCTCCATCATTCACGTGTGGGAAGGTAAAACAGGGCCCTTTGCGTTCCCTGCGCATCTTTTCGCCATCCGCGTCACTGGTACTGAGCCAGTGGAGGCTGATTACGAGCGCTAAATCCACAAACACTCTGAACATTAGAAGATGATCTGGTCATTGCCAGAATTCCAATTGTCAAATTCATTTTACAGTAGATCTTGTGGCCACTGCCGTTTCAGTCTTCGGGGTGGATCGTAGGGATGAGTAGACATGGATATTTATAAGAAGGATTGAGCCAGAGGATTTGGATGGTTGGAAAGGCTTAGATGAAATTTAGAAAATGTGATTGGTACTGGGCAAGGACATTAGGCATATGATGTAGTGTTTTATAGGAAATGTGATACGGGGGTTGGGTATAGTTGCATACGTTTGATGTTCGAATGGTAGTCAATAATTAAATGCATTAAACATAATATTTTATTTTTGAATTGCTAGTTATGATGCTGTTTGAGATGGAATTTTGGTGACTGATCTCATTGGTCTATGATAATTCTATTTTTTATTTTATTTTTCCTCTTTTTCCCTTGCAAAATCACCCTATGTGATTTTGTAAAATGCACATGTTCCCTGCTACAATAGGCATACTACTTGTATAATTACTATTATACATATGTATATATATATATATATATATATATATATATATATATATATATATATATATATATATATTAAATATTAATTTTAGCTACATTAGATAAGATCATTCATTATTGAAAAAATCTAGCAAATAAAAATATATAACAAAAATGTATTTATATAAAATATATGATAGATCTATACAGAGACAGTTAACGAACAAGTATATATATATATATATATTACTTAATTAATTATTATTATTAATATAATTATTCACTAAATATAATTAAATATTACCTAATTATGTTATGTATATATATTTACAACTTACTTTTCTTCTATCCAACATTGAATCCTATATCTAGTTATATTCAGCGGCATACAATATTATATCACTTGAAATAATTTATACAAATGAAATTAATAAAACATTAATATTTTAATTATTTTTAAATATCATCAAGGGGACATTTTTAAGGAGATCCTATTAATTAATTAAAGCGCTGAATAATTATAGTATTTATTATAATGATGACTTTGTCACTTCTTATCTGAACTGTAATGGCAGAAGAAACTAAATTTATCACTATTAAGTTTTTTTTCTATGTTAATTAATTTAAAAAAATACTGATGAAAAAGACTGGTGAAAATTTTATGTAGCGAAATAAGGCAAACACTTTTTAATATACAATATGAGGGTTAATGTTAAATATTGTAATTTTCAAATAACAATGCTTCCTTTCAATTGTAAGCTTGAAGTTGTAAGAAAGAAAAAAAAAAATATATTAAAAAAAATGTAAGTGCATTTCTCTCAGTGGCACTCTCATGATTAAAGCGAAAAAAAAAAAACGCTACAAGGAAACAATGAGAAGAAAGTCAGTCACAATAAAAAAAAAAAAAAGAAAATGAAACAAAAGAACTTGTTTAACAATGGGAAACTGGACTGTAATCTTCTGCAGGGCTGCATAATTGTGCGACTTCACCGGTTGAACTCTTTTACCTATTGGCTAAGGCTGTTTATTTTAGCTTTTAAGTCGTATAACTTATATTATATTTTTTATATTAATATACTTCAATCAGTTTAAGGCATATTAAACGGAAAAAGCAATCAATTGTGCTAATCGTTATTAAAAATAGAAAAAAAGAGGTGTGAATTCAAATTGACCACCTTAAATTTTATGATTGATACAAATTCCACTTTCAAATTAATGTTATATGTTTGCATTTTTTTTTTGTTATCTGTTTTTATACCCTAAAAGTTAGTTTATAACTGTATGTTTTGAATGGGACCGGTTGTCATCATGATAGTAAGTAAACGGCTATCCGATCACAACTTTAACTTTTATTTTCTATACCGGTAGTCTAATTTTCCGTTTGATTAGCAACTCTTTTATTCTCTAGCCTGATTATGTAGACTCCAGGAGTTATATGCATAGGACATTCAAAAATTGAAAATAGAAAATATGCTTTTTTAGGGTCTGAAAATATCTGTTGCTAGGTTGTTTAAAATTTAAATAAATAGGCTTGTGACTCTAAGAAATTCCCACCAGGTTTTATCAATATAGTTTTTTACTCGGATATGTGAAACTAAGTGAAGAAATTTAAAATATATTAATCCAGGATTAAATTAATTTTATTTTTTTTAGGTTTACGATTCTCAATAATGAACCATTACAATCAACCAAAAAAACAATTCCCTAACTTTCTCAAAATTTGAGGTTTTTACAATTCAAAATATGTATAAACCAATAATCGAATTAAAAAAAAAAAAAGTTTGTCTGCTGTCCGCGACTTTTCACCAAGACTACTGGATCGTTTTTTTTTTTTTTTAATTTAACATCAAAGTCAAAGGTGATTGTAGGATGATACTCGGGACTCGACATTACAGCGAGTGATTAGAGATTTCATCTCGACCATTTATGAAGATGGAGGAAAAATGTAAAGTGCAATGGATAATAATAGTGTAATGGATAATGGATAATAATAATAATAATCTATATATGTAGTAAAGCCTGTGGTACTGTATGGAGCCAGCACAGAGGGACTGCTGAGACTCTAGAGAATGATATTGAGGTTTATCCATATGGCAAGGAAAATGGGAAAAGAGTACTGGCTAAAAAAGAACATAGACCTGTACGAAGGCATTGAAGAGACCTCAATGAGGAAAAGAAGGTTGAAATTTTACTGCCATATGAAGAGGATGGTCAAGGAAAGAGTGAACAAGCAGATCTTTGACAGGATGATGAAACTTAAAAACATCAATGGATACCACGAGCAGATTAAGGAAGAAATAGAAAAACTGGGGATCAGAGAAGAGGACTACCAGGACAGATAGAAATTTAGAAGGATGATAGATGTAAAGAAGGCCCTTGAGGTGGAAAAGAGGGGAAGGAAAGAGGTGGACAGAGGAACCTAGAAGGGAAATGGGGAAAAGATGAAAAAGGTGTGGGCCGAAAGAAAGATGAAAGCCATGAAGCAATATACGCATGGTCCTTTACCGCGATAAATAAATAAATAAACAAATATATATATATATATATATATATATATATATATATATATATATATATATATATATATATATATATAAATATATATATATATATATATATATATATATATATATATATATATATAATTTATATATATATCTACATCTAATGTTTATATTTAATCCAAATAATGTTTCATTTTTTTTTTCTTTTTCCGGTTTTGTTTGAAAACATTGGTTGTTTAAATCTCATCACAATTAATTGGGGAAGAACCGTGATTTAGAAGGGTGTATATTTGGATATAATAAATCATCATGTAATAATTTACAGCGTTCAGTCCTTTACAATTGAGGAGTTTTCTATCAAAAGTTAATGTCAGACTTCTCAATTATATTGTCTGACTTTTTTGAAGAATTAAACTTCTACTCCAAAAATTATTCAACTTATTTCAAATCTTAAATTTTCCTCTGCCAAATAGATGTTACACAGCAATAATTTTTTTTTTTTTTTCCCTCCTAATTATATTTTGTTTGATATCACTTTGCGTTTAAAATAACATAGAAAAAATACACTTATTTATATTTGCAGATGTCTTTATCAATAGAAACATTTCTAGAATAAAATTAGCTTCTTTTTTTTTTTTTTAATATTGATGTTTCTCTAAAAATAAATAATTTAATGGTTTATTATAACTTAATAGGTAGATAAATTATATTTATACTTACTTAATATATTAAAATTAAGTTTATTCATCATATGTTCTGCTCCGTGCCCACTGAATTATTTTTACAAAAATGATGTCTATTCTTAGAACGAATAATATAAAAAATATATATTAAAATTTACATCTGTACTAAAAACAAAGCAAGGAAATATGCTGTTGGATTAAAATTATACCCATTGATAGTACTCCTATTACAGTTGTGCTAAAAGTTATCTCGGCCGTCTTCTTAAGAAAGCATGGCACAATATAGAGAATCGATTAAGAACCAATTCTTGGAATTAGTAGCTTTGGGTATGTTTTGAGTTTATATTAAAAGGGTAGATGTCTATTTCTGGGACAAATTGCAATATATGCGTTATTATTTTCTTTACGTCACATTTTATTTTGGTTATAATAGATAGAATTTTCGATTTTATGGGCTGGATGCAGGAGGAATTCTAAAGCTTATTTGAGACCTAAGCACACGACTCCTTATGTCAGCATTGCGGCAGACCGTATCGTAAGTTATGAAAAAAAAATCAATTAATATTAATCCAACTAAAACTTTAGCAGATTAAATTGCTTATTATTATAGTTGTTAGTTATAAACAACTTGGAAACTGGATGAATTTTTAATCTTGCCCAGCTCTGATATCGAACCTTAACTAAAAAAGGGGAAGCCTTATGTTAAATTAAAATTTTCAGTCCGAGCTTTAGAATATTGTAAATTTGAATTTTAAATTGAGAGCTTAAAACCGCAGCTTATTTAAAACTCATTAAACGTTTTAATTGAATATATCATCAAGACTTATTATAGTATGATTTACGTCAAAATAAAGCATGGAGGATAATAACCTGCTTGATATAGCAATCGTCTTTAATTATAATCAAGTCCGCTCCTCTCCTGATTCATAAATATTCATGAAATCAGGGGAATATAATACCACATGAATAAGGAGAGTGAGCGTAAGATCCGGTGAACGTGTCGCGGCAGTTCAATTAAATTCAAGCTCGCTATAAGCATTGCTATTGTTTCAGGTTGAGTATAAACAGTTATTCGGATTAAATTGTGTATTTATGAGGAATGTATGTGTATGTGTGCGGGACTAACTTTAAAAGAGGAAATTGGAGGGTGTAATCTCTTCGGTTGGATATCCTGGAGTGGAAAAACCAACCCCTCTTTCGACACCCACCCTTGTCGTAAATATGCTATTATGTTGCTTTGGGATTGGGCAACTGCATGGCTAGGTTAATTTAGCATTTTAGTTCTTTCTCTCATAAATCTTCGTTTTCATACCTGTTTCGGTTACGTAATCGTAATTAATCGTATCTGTTACGGTTTTACACTTTCGCGACTTAGCTACTGTTAAGTGCGTATGATAATAATTCAAAAAACGTTTTCGATAATTATAAAGTTACTTAATTTACGCATAATAATAATAATGATTTTTAAGTCTAAATCCCGAAATAATGATTTAAACAAAAAAAAAATTAACTCTCTAATTTATGTTAGTGAAAATTTCCACGAGCGGAGATCAAACCGTAGTATGTTGTTTACTCATTACTTGAGTTAATATATATATTTTTTAGATTTTTCTGGTGTGTAGATGGACTGTACCATTTTTCATAATTTTCAGTTCAGTGAGATAAAAAAAAAATGTTTATTTCTTGTGAATATTCTCCGTTCAGAATCTGTGCTGAGAAACTTCTGAATTAAATCAAAATCATGTCGCACTTCTAGAATGAAAGAGGCACAACTCAAAATTCCTAACGTCAGAAATTTTAAATAGTTGGATCCCTATCATCCCAAAGACCAGCCTGCCCTCTCACATCTGGATAAGCCAACAGACACAATAGGTGATCTACTAGCAAACCACTCTGGGGGCTTCTATGTAGAAGTTAACCAGACTCTAATGTTCGTTCTAACAAAAACAATTTTTTTTCAGTTGCATCCGTTTCGTTCTGTACAATCATTCATATGTGTTATTTATATCTCTACGTTTGTTTTAATTCAGAAAATTTATTTTTTCCACTTTTTCGCGCTCCTTTACTAAAACCATTCCAGAACTAAATGTTTCTTTTTGAATGATTTTTTAAAAATTCATTCTGCCACCGAAGCAAATTTATTTTAAAACGTATTACAGCAGAAGTGGTAATTTTCAAAATTTAAAAGAATAGTATAATGATAAAATGAAAAAAAAAAATTATGACTTGTAAATTTTGGAATGTTTGCTAAAAGCTTTGGAAAAATACTTTATTTTTCTAGTTTCTAGTTGAATACATTGAATTGAATAAATTGAAGATTCCTTCATTGTTTTTTATTTATATTATTTTTTTAATAGAAATAAAGTATATGTGATTTTTTGTAAAATCATTGAAGATATTGCTCGGTGAAGACAAGAATGTGAAAGAACAAAAGATATACAAATAAATGTAACTAGTATAATCTGGCGAGAACTCTCGCATTAGATACCAATGCTTATTCTAATCCCTAATACATTCGAGATGTAAGCCATATTAGGGAAACAATATAATATTACCAAAAAAATTTATTTAACACACACATTTGGTGAAGCTACATAGTTTGTAATGACTATGTTGAAGTTACAGTTCATACTTAATAAGTAATTAGCTTACCCCACTGGAAAACATCTCTTAAGTTTAACAGTAAGGCGATAAACTTCAGCTACACCGTTTTCTATGTGTAATATTCATATTTAACAGTTAGGATTGGACATGGGAAACAATATATAATTTCCCACTCATTAAAAGTTTTTGTAAACAGACTCAAATTGATATAAAGTTGCCATGACAACGGCACGTACGCAAGATGGCACGAGGCCCGTGCGGACCTATATCGTGCGTTATCTCAAAAACGGTAGGATTTTATGCTTTAAAACGCTGGACCTTGATGCCCGCGTCAAAATCTTTAAAACCCAACTGATCCCGTCTCGATGCGTCGAATCAAAGTCGTCAAAGTTTTGAAACCTTCCAGTTTTTTCATCACTTTTATTTAAACCCTTGTAAGATTTTAAGGAACAAAATCAGGATTCGTCACTTCTCCGTGAAATTCTATTTCTTTTGATACCTCAAATGTCAAAATCCATCGCTCCAAAGAGCCGGAAAAGGGATCTATACTACCGAAATAATATATAGTAGTGATAGTCCAGTGTAAGGAAGGAAACAGCTGACCCTCAATTTTATTTTTGACCCTATAGCTTGTTTGTTTATAACTCTAGTTCACGGATCGTAGCATTTAAAGGAATTGCATAAACTCTTTCTTATTGACAAGGAAATTAGTTGTAGATGTTTTATTTTGTGGATCATAACCCTAAAGTTATAGAATAGCGACGGTTGAAATGGGCTTGCAAAGCTATCGGGCTTAGAAAAGTTAATAAACGATGAGCTTACTAGCAAACTTCCGAGGTAGATGAAAGAAAAAAATATAAAATAATTGTTTTTTTATCAAATAAATTGAAAAAAGTGTTTAAATCAATAAGTAAACTAGTCTTGTTGATTTTTTTACACCGAAAATAATGACAGAACCGGATTCAGCTCATCAAAAAATTCTAATGTTGAAAAATCATCGAAAGCAAAAAACATTTTTTTTCAATTCCGAGTGTGCTCAAAATTTTTAAAGCCACAAAATTACGTTTGGGTTTTAATCTCTGTACCTCTTCTTCACTTTTCTCGATATCGACGTTCTTGGATTCGTTAAAAAGATCGGAGTTCTTCTATCCATACATGTAAAAACTATTGTATTATCCAAGAAGATCTGTGTACCATTACCATTTAAAAACAAAATTGGAGTTTGTTGAGTAACGATGGTTTTAAAACACGTAGGAACAACACGGTTAAAGCAAATCGCGTAGTTTAAGAACCTTTGCCGATGTCCCAAATTTGGTTTGAATCGTTCAAAGGATTCCTGATTTATAAGCGATTATTTAAATTTTGAAAAAAAATTGAAGGGTTAAAAAATTGTATTTTTAGATTCGCCTCAAAATTTGAATATAGGATTTTTCCAAAGTGATAAAACTAAATCTGACGCCAGTTTTAAATACAAAAAAATTCTGTTAATATATTTGACTCCATAGAATACCGTTTTCACTACATGTAGTCAATATACCCTTCAGATCGCTCTAAAATTCAATTATTTCATTTTAGGAAATTGTATCGCTCTAAAATTTACTATTACTAGAACACGAATAATGTTTTTATATTACACATATATACCGCCCTAAAGGCTAGGTTCTTATCCATGAACATATTACAATATATACATGGTGAGAGTACGATATTCTCCGAGCAAAATTCTCGTTTATAATATAAAAACATTTATATGTTACACTAGTATACCCAGGCGAGAACTCTCTCATTACATATCTTTCAATCCCTAATTCCAAGTATAAGCATTATTAGGGAAACATATTTATTCGTAATACATAATATATAACAAAATAATATCATCAAGAAAGTTCATTTAACACACACATTTGGTGAAGCTACATAGATATAATGACTATGTTGAAGTTACAGTTCATACATAATAAGTAATTAGCTTACAACACTGGAAAACATCTCTTCAATTTAGCAGTTAGGCAATTAGATTCAGCTATTCCATTTTCTATGTGTGATATTCATATTTAACAGTGTCCTTTAGGGTTGGACATGGCAAACAACATATAATTTTCCAATCATTAAAAGTGTTTGTAAACAGACTCAAATTGACATAAAGTTGCTATAACAACGGCACGTACGCAAGATGGCATAAGGCTCGTGCGAACCTAAATCGTGCGTTGTCTCCAAAACGATTGGTTTTTGGGCTTTAAAACGCTGGACCAATACGTTCCAATACCAATACCAGTACCAATACGTGGGAACGTACATGATCTTGATACCCGCGTCAAAATCTTTAAAACCCTACTTACCCGTCTCGATCCGCCGACTCTCAGTCGTCAAAGCTTTGAAACCTCCCAGTTGTTTCATCACTTTTATTTAAGCCCTAGTAAGAATTTAAGAAACAAAATTGGAATTCGTCACATCGCCGTGAAATTACCTTTCTTTTGATACCTGACTCGTTAAAGTCCATCGCTCCTGAGAGCCGGAAAAGGGATCTATACTACCGTAATAATATATAGTAGTGATTAGTATACCCGAGCGAGAACTTTCGCATTAGATATCAATCCTAATACATTAGAAGTATAAGAGATATTAGAGAAATATATTTATTCGTATAAACAATAGAATATTATTAAGAATGTTTATTTAACACAAACATTTGGTGAAGCTACATAGTTTGTAATGACTATGTTGAAGTTACAGTTCATACTTAATAAGTAATTAGCCCCCCCACTGGAAAACATCTCTTAAGTTTAACAGTAAGGCGATAAGCTTCAGCTACACCGTTTTCTATGTGTAATATTCATATTTAACAGTTAGGATTGGACATGGGAAACAATATATAATTTCCCACTCATTAAAAGTTTTTGTAAACAGACTCAAATTGATATAAAGTTGCCATGACAACGGCACGTACGCAAGATGGCATGAGGCCCGTGCGGACCTATATCGTGCGTTATCTCAAAAACGGTAGGATTTTATGCTTTAAAACGCCTGGACCTTGATGCCCGCGTCAAAATCTTTAAAACCCAACTGATCCCATCTCGATGCGTCGAATCAAAGTCGTCAAAGTTTTGAAACCTTCCAGTTTTTTCATCATTTTTATTTAAACCCTTGTAAGATTTTAAGGAACAAAATCAGGATTCGTCACTTCTCCGTGAAATTCTATTTCTTTTGATACCTCAAATGTCAAAATCCATCGCTCCAAAGAGCCGGAAAAGGGATCTATACTACCGCAATAATATATAGTAGTGATAGTCCAGTGTAAGGAAGGAAACAGCTGACCCTCAATTTTATTTTTGACCCTATAGCTTGTTTGTTTATAACTCCAGTTCACGGATCGTAGAATTTAAAGGAATTGCATAAACTCTTTCTTATTGACAAGGAAATTAGTTGTAGATGTTTTATTTTCTATTACTGAAAATGCTAAAATTACCCTATCATTTGAGAAGAGTCATCTGTGAATCGAGGATTTATTTTTTAATATTTTGGTTTATTATTTTCAATTTATAAAGCAATTTATAAAGATAGAGGGTAAAGGTAAGGTGTTTTGGGATCAGCTAACAAAAGTTAAAAAAAAAAAATCTAAATAAATGTTTTTGGTTTATTATTTTCAAAAATAGACCTTAGTAATCGACCAAGGAAAATTTTATTTTAAACCCTCCTCAAAATTTAATTTAAACTTCCTTTCGCTTCTTGGTCTTTCCTTTTTCTTTTCCCACTGAAGTGCACATCCAATATTTTCCTCTGTACCATTTTACTCTCTGATTACATATCCTAACCATCTCAGCCGACTTGCATTGCCACAGTTTCGGAACACTCTCAGTTCGGAACTCTCACAACGATCATCATTTCTGAAACTTCTGTTCCGTAGGTGCCTACTGCTTTATTTCATTTCTGTACTTGGTTGATATCTTTTATAAAGTATTCTGCACATGTTCCTTTCCCGAAACTCTTGAAATGCTCATTTAAAAGATAATCTAATTATCTAAACTGTAAACCTAAGCAACATGGGAAGTCCTGTGAATAGACAGATCAGATATTTTTGAAATATTACTATTTGGAAATAATAAACAATTGTGTAATAATTTGCAGCATTTTTTATTTTGTTCCTAATGATATATTGTTCATGGTCACTAACATATGATAATATATACAATAATTTGGTCTTAACTATTTTTTTTATTCTCTAACTTTATTTAGCAGTTCATTAAATATTAAAAAAATTATCTATATTTCTTACTCGATCATCTTTTTTTCTTAATGCTTTCAGGCTAATCTAATTTTTAAATAAAATTCCTTTGAAGTATTTTGCTAAAAATTAATCAGAGCTGGTGCAAAGGCTGAGCAGGTAAATTTATCTGGCAGATAAAACATCTCTAATCTTAGTGTGGATTAGTGTTTCTGCTTGTGACCTATTTCTGTTTTTGTTCCACATAAGTCATAAGATGATGGCTTTTATTTTGAGGATTTCCTTTTGGGTGGCTATGATAACAAATACTATGCTTTTATCGCTAACTATAGGTACTTTTCTGTTACGATCGGCATCGGGAAACATATTTTTCGTTTAATTTTTAAGATTTTAATAAACTATTGTCATGTTAGGTATGGGATTAGATTGCAATCGAGGTTGAGTAACTCGAATATACCAAATATTATAAATGAATAGCCTCCCAATGTGCTTTATACTCGTACTGAATACGTCCCTTATTTGCTTTCCCATGAAAATTTGCATTTCTTGGAACTATATAGGACCTGATTTACACCTCATGTGCCCTTTTTGTTTGTTTATCGCTGTAAAATTTACAGCTGTATTTAGGGTAACTGCATATCTTTTAGTCTGCTAGATACACAAGAACCTACACTTAGAGAGTACGATAGTCAGATGGTCGGTGAATCAGCAAGTGAGTAAATGAGTCGTAAGTCAAAAGATGGTAAGAATTTAGTTACTGTACTAGTTCTTTTTATAAATAAAAGTGATTCTCAGCGCTTCACTGTTGAATAAATTCGTTAACTATTGATGAAAGTTGTAGTTTGGTGGTCAAATATTTTTTTAATTTTAATAATGGTTATATAATGCGTTATAATCAAGGGTTGAAACGCATTGTATATTTGAACGTTTTACTTCGAAACTTAGAAAACAGTTCGAATGTGAAGTCAATGGAAGTCGAATGAATCTTATTCAAAGTTTGAAGAATTGTTTACAAGAATATTTATATCTCAATAGACAGAAGATCTGGAAAATGATTAGTAATATGAGCAGATCATGAATATTTAAACATACTTCTTTTTTCTCTTTCGAAAAACGTATAAGGATAAAAGTACGTGGGCATGCAATCCGGTTTTAAAATATTCTAATGAGGCCATAGGTACTAAACCGAGTAGTAATTCAATGTAAGATTTAAAATAAAATAAAATAAACTAAGGTACATATAATAAATTAATTAGTGAACAGTACACTTCCCTTTAAATATAAAACTTATATTTTTAAAACCACATTTTTACCGACGTTTCGAAGTCCTTCTTCGTCTTCAGGTTGTTAGTTTTCTTTTATTTACATTATTATCTCCCCAAATCTCCTGCCATCAGTATAATTTACTTCGTCAAAATCTTGGCTGGTTATAATATATAAAAGAATGTTAAATTGGGGAGTAATTTTCCTTACTGTCCATACATACTCTGTACTATCATTCAATATGTACTATATTCAGAATGTGACATGGACAATAAGGAAAATTACTCCCCAATTTAACATTCTTTTATATATTATGACCAGCCAAGATTTTGACGAAGTAAATTATACTGATGGCAGGACATTTGGGGAGATAATAATGTAAATTAAAGAAAACTAATAACCTGAAGACGAAGAACGACTTCGAAACGTCGGTAAAAATGTGGTTTTAAAAATATAAAAATATAAGTTTTATATTTAATGGGAAGTGTACTGTTCACTAATTAATTTATTATATTCATAATAACTTCCCTATATAGTTGAAATTGGTTAATAAACTGAGGCACATATTTTACAATTATGCACCTATGAATTATGTTCTATGTTAAATAAACATACATGAGACAATGAATTTAAGAAAAAGGAAATACTGTTTAATTATTCCTTATAAATTTAAATTTTAAAAGGGAGCCATACTCCGTAAAGTAGATCCCATTTGACTTCTGTTGATTTAGGAAAACTACTTGAAATGGTCAATTTTCAAAATATATCAAGAATGAATGCGGTTAAAATATAAGTAAAATTCAAACCCTTAACTGGTAAGGTCTGTCTTCTTTGGAAGCATGAATTTTAAATACTGAAGTGATGCCACAAATAACGAAATTTCGTTGAGGCGAAGTATAACGAGTTGTAAAGAAATCAGTTCTAACTTGTTGATTAAGTTGGATCTTTCAACTTCTGCTGTATATCGTCTGTTCTTTTTGTTGAAATTTTTGTGGTATGTGGAACCTTCAGAAGTTGTTCATCAAAATACTTTGTGATTTATATTTCTCCTTGACAGTTTTCTACTTCTTAAGCGGTAGTTCAGAGTTGCCGAAAAAAATATGAAAGTTGGGGCAAGTGCAGATCTCTGTTGTAAGACAAGCGGTGTATACTTACCACTACTATCATATTTTTCCAGGGCATCTGCGCGTTTTTCTCGGGCAATGAAATGTTTTTTTTTGTTATTCATTTATTCAATTATGTTCCACATCCCACTTTTGTGGTTATCGGTGATGATTATAAATTGTGAATCTCAGACAAGTTTTAACTTTTTTTCGATGATTACAGCATGATAATAATCCCTTTGAAACTCAATGTTTTTCAATCGCCACACAACTTCTACAGCTTGAATAATGAGTCTTTCAGTTACTTCGTACGCACTTACTCCTTTGTGCTTGGGCAAGTACGTATCAATCGAATGAGAATGGACGTAATTGAAAACTGAGTTTGAATGTAATATTTTATCATAATCGTCTAAAGAAAATGAAAAATAAAAAGTGGAAAAGCCATCTTTAAAAATAAAGGTTTACCTGCTATTTAAAGCCGAACTTTGTAAAATCTAGAGCGCACTTGCCACACACCACCTTACATCCTGAATTTACATTAGTGTACTTTACTCTTCTTGTAAAGTTAATACTAACACTCAATTAAATCTCCAAAACTTCTATTTCACTTCCTCTTCTAACTTAAAACATCTAATTAGTGGCTGTCATGCTATGGGATGTGGCATAGTTAACGGTTAGATTAATTACAAGAGGAAGGACTGATAAAGTAAAAAGCCAGAGAGTTGGGACTAAACCCACTCTCTGTAACCAGATGGATTTATTTTTCACTTTATTCGCGTCCAGAGTGAGAGGCTCAGGTGGCGGGTAGGCTAACAGCCTAGAATGGAACTATAGACTTGATGCGATAAAATTTATCACGGAGCTGGGGAAGGTTGATAACCTCTCATTCCATCTATTAGATGGTTCACCCTACACTTCTCATTATATATTGTAACTCTCCCTACCCTTATTATTTAAGGTAAAGTATATTGGAAAAAAAAATTAAGAGCACCAACGTGAAACTAGGTTTAGTAAGGGAACTAAACTTTGGCTCGATTAAATCGTTAAACTTCATAATTTTATCATTGTAATTTGAATATATGTACCTCATATGAATTGTTATTTCTAAAATGCAATATGATTTACTGAACCTATGCAACCATTAGATAACTAGATATATCTGCCAAATGAAGGGGTTAATGGGTGAAGTGAAGTCTGTTTTTCAGCACTTACAGCAACTCTCTAGGAGCCTTACTAAGCTAGATATTGTGTAATGAAGAGATATAAGACAACAACAAAGCATTTTTCTAATGGTAGATGGTATTTACTGGTTGGTATTTTTATTTGTTTAAATTATACTAAATAAAATGTTAACTTCTCGATTTAAGGGGACCTCTTGGCTCAAAAATTAAAAAAAAAAAACTTTTAAAATATTTTCTTTTTGAAGTCTGATTCGAAATTAATAATTAATGTAAATTAAATGTAGATCAGTTGACTACAATCTAGTTTATAAATGACTATTTTATAAAATCACTTTAATTTTTAACAAGTTTCAACAACAAAAAATATAATACTACTCTTACAATTTCAACTGTTTGGTTTATGAAAAAACTGTAATACAATTTTTTAATAATAAATCTTTATTTTAGAAGATGAACAGATAGGTGTACTAGTACATACTAACTATAATGAGTTCTAAAATTGACCAATGAGCCGTAGAGAAAAAAACACACCTAAAGAAAAATGTCAACTCCATAAAGTCGAAAACTAGAAAGCCAATTGAATTGATTTTTCCTATTTTTTTAGAACATCTATTTATTCATTTATAAAGCGTTTAGTGAAACTAAAAGGTCCCCAGGACCGGGGAAAACAAATGTATAGTCGAAAAATTAGGAAAAAAATGATGGTATTGTCAAGGCAGTAAAAAATTTCCACTAGAATCTTTTTGTTTGAAAAATAGATGGGAAATGATATAGAATCAGCAGTATATCTGTTCTAGTTTATAAGAAAAATGTACATTAAAAAAAATGCATTTATATCCTCTCTCCCTACCGCCTGTGCTTAAGGTCCACTTAGAGTTATGAAGAAGGTGGATTGGCAACGCGTTGGTTTATTGTAGGTTGGGTTTTATGGTAATTAGCCGTAATCCCTTATATGCAAATTAAACGGGCATTGAATTTTGTTTAATCGTTTCTCCTTGGGAAGTTATGAAAATATATAATTCAAATATTCTCTTTCTGAGTCCTCCTCTTTGCTCTGGTAAGCGCAATGTTTAACCAGTATATAACTGTATCATACACTGTAGTTAACAATATTTGTAAATATACCAAGTTATTAAAAGAATTAAAAAAAAAAAAGGAAATGAGTTATAGTGTTTCAAAGGTTTTTTAATCAATGGGAAGTTTTCTTTGGAATGACTATGTTGTTTAAAGATTGACAATAAAGAAGCTCTAAATCGTTATACAAACGATAAAATTAAATAAATAAAAAAGTATTTAAATTTTTTACATGATTATTATTATTATTATTTTCTGATAGCCTTTAATACTTAATTAAGCTCTTGGTGAGCTAATTTTTATTTAATGTCTCATCTCCTTAGACGTAATAGATCATTTTTTAGAGCACAGACGGCCTAGAGGTACATCAGAATTCCATACGATTCCGTTCATACCTTTCTGGGTTAAATGGAAGTGAAAAATCTGCCACGATTAATAGATTATATCCATCACATTCTCGTTGAATTTCTAAAGACCCTTACGGCGGGAACTGCCTTGAGTAAGTAGAAGGCTGTTGTCCTGCAATTAAGACATCTTAAGAAGTAAGTCGTTGGTCCCGTCACTAACCAAAGTTGATTCGGTTCAACATATTTGCGTATATAGCATACACATTTCAGCAGAAAATCAGATATCAATGTTCTTCTTTATTATTTTTAATCATCTTTGCGCATACTGTTATATATAATTAATTTTAAAATTTTAAATAATTTTCTATTATCACACAATGCGAAGAAGAACTTGTGCGGTCTGACATTTTTCTTGATCACGATGAACCATCTAGCTTATACAACCGTATTCCCTTTTAAACTGTGAACCGAAGCCTAACAATGCTATTTGAATCACAGATTGGTGAAACGATCATCATTACCGGAGGTTATTACCCGTTGGTGAACGAGGCCCACCTGCTGTCCAATACTAATCTATATCATCCATTCAAAATTTGTGTTGGTTCAGACTTTATCCTATTATCGGGCAATCCTTAATGATTTTGCTTGCTCTGCTATTTCCCACAAAATCATTGAGGATCTTCGACTATGTGACACAGATATTTCTTAAGGTATGTTATCACCAACATGGAATAATAATATAATTATATGATTTGAATTAACTCGTACTCTAATTAAAGTATTCCGACCTCCTGTGCAAAGAGCCTTTTCAGTTCTCATTGATGCCGTAATATATCACGTTTTCTGTACAATCCTCCACAGATCTCTTTTATTTTTGTGTTAATTTTTGGAGATCTTCAATTGTATATAATTTCCCAAGTTAAATTGCAAAAAAACGAAGAATTGTTGAGGAATGATATGAATAATGCTCATAAATGTGCACTCAATATAGATAGATAGATAGATAGATAGATTATTTATTGTATAAAGCAATACATGCTTGTTCCATTATCTTGGCATTGGTCTGTGGAGTGATACATTAAATAATATTTATGATAATAAAACATTACAAAAATTTATACATAAATATACACGCACAGAACTTCCCTTAAAAAAAAAAAAAATTTGTGAAGAAAAAAGAGATAAGTATACACATACTTCAGCCATCAAAAATATAGTTAATACAAGATACATATATATAAGTATTCACAGGCTTACAATAGAATAAAAAAAAAAAATTAATAATATTAAAATAATAAATGATATCTATATGTTAGAGTTTATCACTTTATCTGCATATCATCCCTTGAAATCAAATATCGCAACAAGGTGAGGCCTCACCAATAAGTATCGAGCCGGCTAAACTGTACAAGATTGGAAGTTATTGAAGACTGATGTGAGGAACAGAAATACATGCTTGATTTTATTTATACTATTATAATTTGAGATGTTTTCTAGTGAAGAAAGTTCATCGTTTTCAGATATACACTCCTTTAAGAATTGTTTTCTGTATGAATCACAAGAGGAACAGTGCAAAAGAAAATGTTTCAGAGTGTCTTCGATAGGTTTCTGAAAAATTTGCATGGTTCATAGAGCTTGAAGATCAGGCGCTTATTTTGCAGAGGAATCTGCAAGTATGCAGTGCCTGGGACTCTCAACTGGCTTATGGCTCTATGTTTTTGGATGTTTAAACTGTGTAACAGATATTCTTCCGGTTGAGGATATGGGAAGTTGCAAATGCTTCTATAAACGGGGTTGTGTTTTGAGGTCATTGCCCGGTTTATAACAGTAGAGAACACATTATTTTCCACTCTTTGAATAATTGTGCTTTTATTTGCTATTAATTTGTTTTCGTTTGACAAATCTGCAAAAAACTCCAGTGCATTGTTCATGGATGCTATTCTCTTAACTTGTGATACCCAATTTGATCTGAGGTCTTGTTTTCTGTTATCCAAGGTTAACAGTCTGTTAAAGCATTGCCGTGTTAATCCATCCCCAGGTAATGAAAGGATTTTTATGCAGAAATTAAGAAGTTTCTCACAGAAAGTGGGAGACGACTAGGCGTACTAAATAGTTGGGTGTAGTTTTAGGCCAGAAATATACGGATTTCAAAAACTTGGTATGTACGGTTTCGACAACTTCCAAATAATTTAAGCTCCAGGTCTCAGCTGCGTAGAGGAGAGTTGAAGAGGCAATGGCGTCGAAGAGGGCTAGTTTTGTTTGCCAGGTCACACTTTGGCCCCGTCGTAGGATATCTTTCACTTTTGCACTTGCTACTGTGGACCGTTGAACAATTACAATGACCGTTTGCACTCAATTTACTGAACGATAAAAGCAGATTCCCTAAGGCAATATACTGTTCAATTATATTTTCACTTTCATTTTATTGGGCACAATTATTGAGCATTACAAAAATAATTTGTTGCCAATATTTTTATTCTTTTAGGTATCTAATATTTAGTTCTTGTGTATACTGACAAAAAAAAAATTACTATAAAATAATGGGTTGGTACAACGTATATACCCTTTACCCGTTTGCAGAAGCGTGATCTAACGAGGTCACTGATACGTTTGGTGAATCACAATTGTGTAGATGAATATTAAAATCCCCATTTCTTAATAAATTAACGTTTCAAATTTTTAAAAATGTATTTATTTATAACTCTAATGGTGTTATGAACATCTTTGAACTTAATTACAACTAAAATATTACTATATTGAAATTAGATATTAATTATAATTATTAATAATAATATTAATTACATTGGAGAACTTTGAAATCACAATAAAAAAGAAATTATGGAAATAAAAAATATTACAAATATTTAACAAAGTTGTTTTCATCAAAGGGTGTTATTTTCCCCGATATTATTGAAATATTATCCTACTGTCAAATATGATGAGAAAAATGGCTTAGAATTATATTGCTTCATGTTTTTTACTTTTTTTACGCAGTGAAAGATGTATTGTAATCGAGAAAATTTTCGGTTTTCAGATTTCGACGGAATTATCCATTTCGGCCATCCCTGAATCCATTTTGACTAGTTTCGTCATGACGTCTGTACGTACGTTCGTTCATGCGGATCTAGCATAACTCAAAAATGGTTAGCCGTAGAAATTATATTAAAATATAACGCAAATGTCTCAAATTTGGTATTTAAGATTTATATATTGATTTCAATAACATACTAATTTCGGTCCAATTGTCTAATTGGCAAACTGAAAGCAGTGCTTTACTTGAAGGTCATAATAAACTTTCATCAAAAATTAAATTAAAATTTAATGTAAAACATCTCAAATTTGGTAAAAAAGACTTTTATATCAATAAATAATAAATAATATGCTAGACTTTGATTAAAATTGGTGAGCCGGAAGAGGCACTTTACTTTAAGGTCTTGATAAACTTATATAAAAAATTATATTAAAATTAAATACAGAGATCATATGATCCTGTGATAATGGTTACAAACGCGATTTTCTTCCACTATATTAAAACAAATTTATTACTTATTTTAAGTATTAAAATTAAGTGTAGAATACTTGTTTTCCTCCCCATTTCTAAGCTGAACAAGTCTGCTGTGGGAGAATAAGTTTGCAGCGGGGTGTCCTGCTTAAAATGTCAAAACCGTCGATTTCCAATGCTTTATCTAGTGACGTAGGCAGTTCTAATGTTGTCACGGAACGCGAAGAAATCTCTGGATAACTTGTTACCTACTGAAAGAAAACAACATATAATAACGAAAAGAGACCCCACAGAAACATCTGAAGGTTAGTGAAACCATTAGTGCTCAAAACAAATACGGACTCTTATCAAATCTAATACACGATTAATCCAACAAATAAGCAACCTGTTAATGCTTAATCCCCACCTATGTATTTAAGCGATGTAAAAGAATATGCAGCACTTGTTGGATTCCTTCATTATGACAACGTCCTATTGGCTTCAGGCTGAAAACCTCTATGGGAGAAGTTACCGTGTCTCCCAAAAATGCCGAAGTATATCGCAGGATAGCGGCAAGTTAAAGAAGAGGGTGTGCTGACTTGACGATGCAGACAATCTAAATTTGAAAACAAACGTTTGATGATCACTGGTACAACCGCTCTACCAATATTTCTCTACCGGTTATTTGGTTGTGGTAGAAACCTTACCGTATTTTTCTAGCTTTGCTGCCATCTAGCATATTCCAATTAAACTAATTGTAAAATTCTAATAAACGTCTTTGGCTCTGGTGGAACATGTCTGTGTACTGTAAAGAGTTAATTGTATATTGTAATTTCAAGAAATTCACTAACACGTTCTTCCGATTCGGTTTCATCTCCGAAATTAATTTCCAAAATTCAAATACACCTCAAATTGCAACATGCTCTGTTTATGAATGGAACCAGATATCTCACTCAAAAATTAATCATTCATCCGATCAATCAAGATTTAGAAATCACTGGACTTAGTTACAATTCGGTCTCGTTTCCAGACTAATATACAAAGAAATGCAGTCTATAAAAATTTTGAGCCTAACTTATTTAAAATTTTCGCAATTCAAAAGTTTAAATATATTAGGGATTGACCCTTCTATACCATCATGCGGATGTCAACTGTTTATATATATCCAAACAATTTGGATAGACATAGTAATATCAAACAAAATTTTGTTTCCAATGGCAGTTCCGCTCATTTGTGCCGTGAGTCAGCAACAAATCCTATCAAAAGTTTTTGATATGGGATCTGAATAGCTTCAACGGGTGGTTAATCCGACGGGCTCTTTACATTTATGTACGTAAATTAAACTCCATTTAAACTTAGGAATAAAAATTATGAGACATTGCATCGATTCAGACTGAACAAAATTAAACGAAAAAAGTATTTTTGTTATGCCCAATGACGGTTTTAATCATAGAGTAAAGTACAAAACGTAATATTTATTTAATTATACCATATCGTTTCAGTAAAAAACAGATTGCTGTTACAATAGCTGCATAGGATAAATAAATACATAGGATACATAGGATGATCTAAACTGTATTTGTTGAGGTTATTAATCAAATAATCTAATAAATGAAGTTATCACGCACGCAAGCAAGCTTTTTCTAAAGAGAAAATTTTACTACATTTAATACAGTTGAAGAATATTTAAATGCAAGTATGTTATAAAATACTGCTTGCAGCTTAAAGAAAATCTTTAAAATCAGGTTGTACCCCGAAGTCTCAAAATAAGTGTGGTATGTGTTTAAGACGGGCTTCCATGCGGTAATAAGTTCTGAATCTTTCAAAACATTCCTTCTCCAATTTTGAAAAAAAACTAATCAATAGTATGCATACTGGCGGCATATTACAATAAATTTTGGTCTTGATTTCGGTGTTACTTTCATTATGTTAGTTAACATGAGACGGTTAGTTATAAAACCGTCTCGATCCTTTTTTTTCACCAAATGTTTTTATTTTATGTTTCACTTGCTCCAAATGCACTTCATCACCTAAAAGCGCCTAAGTCCAGTAATAAAATAGATTCAAATGATGACATATTTGGATTCCACACATCAAAAAACTCTAATGTTGACAAAATAATCGAAGCAAAAATCATTTTTTTTATGATTTGAAAATGTTTATTTTTTGATTCGCCTCAAATTTTGAATATAGGGACTTACCAAAGTGCTAAAAATAAATCTGATCTGACGCCAGTTTTGAATACAATAACTCAGATAATATACTTCACTCCGTAGAAGAATACCGTTTTCACTACATCAAGTCAATATACCCTTCAGATCGCTCTAAAATTCAATTAGTGCACTTTTAAAAATTGTATCGCTCTAAACTTTACTATTTCTAGAATACGAATAATCACTACTATATATTACTAGTATACCCGGGCGAGAACTCTCGCATTAGATATCAATGCTTATTCTAATCCCTAATACATTCGAGGTGTAAGCGATATTAGGGAAACAATATAATATCACCAACAAAGTTTATTTAACATACAGATTTGGTGAAGCTACATTGATTGTTAATGATTATGTTAAAGATATCAACCAAGTACAGAAATGAAATAAAGCAGTAGGCACCTACGGAACAGAAGTTTCAGAAATGATGATCGTTGTGAGAGTTCCGAACTGAGAGTGTTCCGAAACTGTGGCAATGCAAGTCGGCTGAGATGGTTAGGATATGTAATCAGAGAGTAAAATGGTACAGAGGAAAATATTGGATGTGCACTTCAGTGGGAAAAGAAAAAGGAAAGACCAAGAAGCGAAAGGAAGTTTAAATTAAATTTTGAGGAGGGTTTAAAATAAAATTTTCCTTGGTCGATTACTAAGGTCTATTTTTGAAAATAATAAACCAAAAACATTTATTTAGATTTTTTTTTTTTAAACTTTTGTTAGCTGATCCCAAAACACCTTACCTTTACCCTCTATCTTTATAAATTGCTTTATAAATTGAAAATAATAAACCAAAATATTAAAAAATAAATCCTCGATTCACAGATGACTCTTCTCAAATGATAGGGTAATTTTAGCATTTTCAGTAATAGAAAATAAAACATCTACAACTAATTTCCTTGTCAATAAGAAAGAGTTTATGCAATTCCTTTAAATTCTACGATCCGTGAACTGGAGTTATAAACAAACAAGCTATAGGGTCAAAAATAAAATTGAGGGTCAGCTGTTTCCTTCCTTACACTGGACTATCACTACTATATATTATTGCGGTAGTATAGATCCCTTTTCCGGCTCTTAGGAACGATGGATTTTGACATTTGAGGTATCAAAAGAAATAGAATTTCACGGAGAAGTGACGAATCCTGATTTTGTTCCTTAAAATCTTACAAGGGTTTAAATAAAAATGATGAAAAAACTGGAAGTTTCAAAACTTTGACGACTTTGATTCGACGCATCGAGACGGGATCAGTTGGGTTTTAAAGATTTTGACGCGGGCATCAAGGTCCAGGCGTTTTAAAGCATAAAATCCTACCGTTTTTGAGATAACGCACGATATAGGTCCGCACGGGCCTCATGCCATCTTGCGTACGTGCCGTTGTCATGGCAACTTTATATCAATTTGAGTCTGTTTACAAAAACTTTTAATGAGTGGGAAATTATATATTGTTTCCCATGTCCAATCCTAACTGTTAAATATGAATATTACACATAGAAAACGGTGTAGCTGAAGCTTATCGCCTTACTGTTAAACTTAAGAGATGTTTTCCAGTGGGAGGGCTAATTACTTATTAAGTATGAACTGTAACTTCAACATAGTCATTACAAACTATGTAGCTTCACCAAATGTTTGTGTTAAATAAACTTTCTTAATAATATTCTATTGTTTATACGAATAAATATATTTCTCTAATATCTCTTATACTTCTAATGTATTAGGATTGATATCTAATGCGAAAGTTCTCGCTCGGGTATACTAGTCACTACTATATATTATTACGGTAGTATAGATCCCTTTTCCGGCTCTCAGGAGCGATGGACTTTAACGAGTGAGGTATCAAAAGAAAGGTAATTTCACGGAGATGTGACGAATTCCAATTTTTTTTCTTAAATTCTTACTAGGGCTTAAATAAAAGTGATGAAACAACTGGGAGGTTTCAAAGCTTTGACGACTGAGAGTCGGCGGATCGAGACGGGTAAGTAGGGTTTTAAAGATTTTGACGCGGGTATCAAGATCATGTACGTTCCCACGGAACGTATTGGTCCAGCGTTTTAAAGCCCAAAAACCAATCGTTTTGGAGATAACGCACGATTTAGGTTCGCACGAGCCTTATGCCATTTTGCGTACGTGCCGTTGTTATAGCAACTTTATGTCAATTTGAGTCTGTTTACAAACACTTTTAATGATTGGAAAATTATATGTTGTTTGCCATGTCCAACCCTAAAGGACACTGTTAAATATGAATATCACACATAGAAAATGGAATAGCTGAATCTAATTGCCTAACTGCTAAATTGAAGAGATGTTTTCCAGTGTTGTAAGCTAATTACTTATTATGTATGAACTGTAACTTCAACATAGTCATTACATCTATGTAGCTTCACCAAATGTGGGTGTTAAATGAACTTTCTTGATGATATTATTTTGTTATATATTATGTATTACGAATAAATATGTTTCCCTAATAATGCTTATACTTGGAATTAGGGATTGGAAGATATGTAATGAGAGAGTTCTCGCTCGGGTATACTAGTGTAACATATAAATGTTTTTATATTATAAACGAGAATTTTGCTCGGAGAATATCGTACTCTCACCATGTATATATTATAATATGTTCATGGATAAGAACCTAGCCTTTAGGGCGGTATATATGTGTAATATAAAAACATTATTCGTGTTCTAGTAGTAGTAAATTTTAGAGCGATACAATTTTCTAAAATGAAATAATTGAATTTTAGAGCGATCTGAAGGATATATTGACTACATGTAGTGAAAACGGTATTCTATGGAGTCAAATATATTAACAGAATTTTTTTTTATTTAAAACTGGTGTCAGATTTAGTTTTATCACTTTGGAAAAATCCTATATTCAAATTTTGAGGCGAATCTAAAAATACAATTTTTTTAACCCTTCAATTTTTTTTCAAAATTTAAATAATCGCTTATAAATCAGGAATCCTTTGAACGATTCAAACCAAATTTGGGACATCGGCAAAGGTTCTTAAACTACGCGATTTTCTTTAACCGTGTTGTTCCTACGTGTTTTAAAACCATCGTTACTCAACAAACTCCAATTTCGTTTTTAAATGGTAATGGTACACAGATCTTCTTGGATAATACAATAGTTTTTACATGTATGGATAGAAGAACTCCGATCTTTTTAACGAATCCAAGAACGTCGATATCGAGAAAAGTGAAGCGAGGTACAGATATTCAAACCCAAACGTAATTTTGTGGCTTTAAAAATTTTGAGCACACTCGGAATTGAAAAAAAATGTTTTTTGCTTTCGATGATTTTTTCAACATTAGAATTTTTTGATGGGCTGAATCCGGTTCTGTCATTATTTTCGGTGTAAAAAAATCAACAAGACTAGTTTACTTATTGATTTAAACAATTCTTTCAATTTATTTGATAAAAAAACAATTATTTTATATTTTTTTCTTTCATACCCCTCGGAAGTTTGCTAGTAAGCTCATCGTTTATTAACTTTTCTAAGCCCGATAGCTTTGTAAGCCCATTTCAACCGTATTCTATAACTTTAGGGTTATGATCCACAATTCCACCATCTAATCTCTCCAGTGGTCTGGCCCTTTTTCGGGCCAAATATATTATGGAACACCTTATTGTTGAAGACCTTAAGGCGATGTTCTTCCTTCAAAGTTAGTGGCAACGTTTCACACCCGTACAAAACAGTAGGCAGGATAATAATTTTGTAAATTCTAACTTTTTAGTTTCTGGAAAAAGGCGCGAGTTGAGTAATGTTGAGAACAAAAAATGACAATCATTTACCCCTTTGACCTCGCCTTTATTTCCTCTTAAATGGTTCATAATTAGAATTTGTGTTTATTTAAATTATAATTAAAATCTTAATATTTAATATCTAATGTCAATCTTATTTATTATTTTTCGTCTGCATTGTAATAAAACTAAGCTGATTCTGGATGACTAGGTTAAAATATAAATTTGGTGCATGGTTGCACTCAAAATGAAAGATTAAAATCAGTGGTTTTGTAAAAAGAGAAGGTTAAAGATAGGCTAATGAAAATAGATATGCACGTATTTAATTAGTTTAAATGTTTATATTATTGTATGTTAGACCAGGTCTGCAAATTATTTTCAAAGTCGATGTAGTTTTATTTTCTCATAGGTTCAGTCCTTTTTTCACCCAGTTAATTCATATCTGATATTCCATTGTTTATGTTATCAAATAAACAGCTATGTTTTAAATATTTTCAATATTTTTTTTTTAAACACTGAAAATACATAGCTCACGATAAAATTCAGACTTTTTTTTTCATTTTATAAACCGTTTTCTTAGTTGCTCCAACGAAGACTATGTTTAATCCAGAAAATCCCACGTCTTTAGTGGACCGAGGATTAGGGTGGATTCCAAGGGTAGTTTGGAAGTTGGCGTCCCCTCACCCAGGACAACCTAATAGGTACAACTTCCTTATTAGGATATGAGCTAGTTGAAGGAAACTTGGTGTAAGTCACCCCCCCCTCTAACTACCCCTCTTGGTCGCTAAACGTTACACATTAATGCCACTACTGATTGGGCTTAGTCACGGCTCCGCAAGATCAGAAATTTGTTGCAGTTTGCAAAGACTGTAGATGTATAATAACTTGACGAAATAACTTCGGAACACAGCTTTTTTGATCACTTAATTATGTTGTTCCGCATTTAGTGCTGAAAAGTATCTGCCACTTTGTGGAAATAAATGTATTATTGTCAATAAACTAGTATTAAAAATAATATAAATGAGTTTTTAAAAACTTTACTAGTGTGATAATTTTATTTTTAGGCAATATTTTATCGGTATAGTATTACTGTCAACGTTTATTAATTTATTATGTCATTTTTAATTATATTTGCTCCAAGTTTTGATATGTATGTATATCGATTAATTTAAATATTATAGTTTATCAGCTATTATTGATTAGTTTCATTAATGTTGATGAGTCCACGGAAGAAAGGGGGAGAGGCATCTGAATTTCCTTTCGTTAAAATGAAGTTTTTAAGTCTGGAGCTTGATAATTTTAATTGTTTTCATACCTTTTTTTTTTTAGTTTTTATAATCGCATTTAATAATATTGTGTTCATATATAGTAATAATATGTTTTATAAAAATGTATTTCAAGTAGCTGCTCAAAAAAAATTTTTTTATGAAAAAATCAAAAGAAAACTCAAAAGAAAGGGACAGAGCCGCGGACTTTTCTCCTATTTAAAGATAAAATTTAAACTTTTGTTAGAAGGAAGCATAATCCACTTTTTATAAATGCTGTATTAATTTTGGGTTTTGAATAATTTTACATTTTTTTAAATTAAAATTATTTTTAAATTATATTCTGATTGAGGTCAAAAGAAACATTCGTTAAGACTAAACTACCATAGTTTTTATTTTTTCAATTGTTCGTAAATGGAGCTTCAACTAAAAATCAATTTATATATATATTTATATATATATATATATACATATATATATATATATATGTATATATATATATATATATATATATATATATATATATATATATATATATATATAAATTATTTACATGTAAGAATTGTGATGACCAGACAGAACTGGGTGACTATAATAAATTTAAAACCGTATTTGGTCATCAAATTAATCTTGATTTTTATTTAATTAATTGCTCTTTGCCCGAAAAACACTTAAATATAAATTTTGTGTTTTTATTTACCACGATAAATATCTGGGCATCAATCTAACCCATAACATATGTTTAAAAACACATTTTAAACTTAAACTCTTAGCTTGCAAAAATATTTTATATATGGTTTGGTCTAGATTAATGTTAAACAAGCTAGTCCCACTGGAGCGAAAAATCGATGTTTTTAACTCCACAGTAAGAGCAGTATTGTGCTACGGTGTGCAGGTATGGGGATACGAAAACTCAGATTCAGTGCAGAAAGTGCAAAGATATTTTGTAAAAAGAATAATTGGGGTGCCCATTACAAAATTAAATCTTTGTCTGGAGACAAAATTAAATCCTCTAAATAGTTACACCATATCCATACACATAAATTATCTTATAAAGGTATTAAATCTGGAAAATAATGGGTTACCGAAAATAATAACCCTTAAAATTATCGAAAAAAATTTAAGTTGGGTGAGTGCCTTGAGAAGATTAGGTAGGAATGTTGGTATAGAATTTTCAGCAGAGGGGTTACTAGGCCAGTTAATGAGGCATAAAACTACCTTCATATCTAGATTAAATGAACAAACAAGAGATGGATTTATCAAGCGAGCTAGGATTGCTGAGCATCATATAATGTATAGTAAATTAAATTATGATGTCACCTATTTTGAGTCAGGAAAAGACATACATTACATTAGGCTTATTTTCAAGGCAAGGTGAGAATTATTTAATCTAACCTACCAACCTTGGACAAATAGAAGAAATAATTGCTCATTGTGCAATTTAAATGTTCTCGAGGATCCGATGCATTTCATCTCAATCTGCCCGGTGCGCAATCAGTTTAGGATGATTTTCTTAGGAAAAAAGGTACTCAATTCAAATGAAACGTTGCAATTACTGAACGGTCTGGATTATGAAAAATTATATTTATATCTTAAACCAGCAAATGCATACCGAAATGAAGTAGTTAAAGAATTTAATTACTAATTAATTATTTACAAAAAAAATCTGGCGTTGTTTATAGAGAGATCCTAAAATGTGCTGTATTATTTTTCTTTTTTTGTATTCATTGACCAATGTATTAATAAAGAAACCTCGACAGGCGAACTCTGCTCATTGTCTAAAATACGTTGTACATAAAAAGCATATCTGTAAATACTTATAAATAAACGTATTCATCTATCTATCTATTTACCAGGTTCATTCTTGGTTACTTGTATTTTGATAGAATTTTCCTGTTTTGGATTAAATTAACTAGATTGAGCTAATATCAAAGAATATTTAACTTTATCACCTCAATATCATTAAAGCATAAGGCAGCGTGATATTTTATTTACGTAGGTGGTAATTATGTTTGTTTCCGTTGAATTTTCTAATGTAAAATAGAACAGTAACCAGCAAGCGTCGAGTTTTATTTTCTATAGTTGTTCATATCAGATGATTTTTCGTCTGAGCAATATTAGTCCTCACAGGAGAAAAATATCAAGTACTGACAATTAAATGAATCATTCAGAACCGCTGTTTGTCTCTAACAGATAGTCAAACAATCAAAAAAGTTCAATTGACAAGGCAACTATATGAATTTAAGATACCTAGGCAATGAATATTACAGAGTGTCTTCAATCTATTGCCTTCTCGTTGTGTTTTCGACTTTTGCTATAAAAGCTTTGCTAACACTCTAATATCCTATAATATATTAGATATATAATATATAATATATAATATATATATATATATATATATATATATATATATATATATAAGTTAAGTGGAGAGTTAAGGATTACGGAGAAAAATATATAAATAAACACAGAAAATCCTATATAAGGCTGTAAGAAAAGTAAATAAAGTTAGTTGTATTCTAGACATTGTGGTGTACGTTTCATCTTCCCAACCTCTCTTTTTTTTTGTGTTTCGTGCCGAACAAGTTTTAACTGGTGCCGAAACCCGGGACCTTTAGATATTAGCGAGTCCTAACAGAAATTAATTTCGCTAGCGCATATGCCGCTTCGACCAAGCACTTTAGACGAAGTGGTACGCGAAATTCAAAGCGAACTTCAGACGTCTGCGAGGATGACGGAAGAAAGTAACACCTCAACAGCAGCAAGCGCTGAGATGATGCAGGCGGTTAATGCGGAAATGATGCGTTTGGAATGGATGCGGATGAGGACCGCGACGGCCACGTATTTGAAAACTGCGATAGCGGAGCTGGAAAAGTTCGGAGGCGAGATAGGCCATCTTAATCATTTCTTGAAGAGAGGACAACAAATTCACGTACTGCTGGAGTCCAAGATAACAGCGGGATTGGTAGATCAACTCGATGTCTTAGAATTGAGGGCGTCGTTAGTAGGAAGGGTGCGACGCAGTATTCTAAATTACATCCAGGCAGATGAACCGACGGCATGGGACGAGGTGGTGCGGCGTCTAAAACAGGCGTATGGCGGAGGAAGATGGTCGCCGGAAGAAGATCTGTATCGGCTGTTTACGGAAACCCGCAAGGCAGGGCAGTCGGGGTATTCGTTTGCAGCAACGATGCTACGCCAATACGTAGCTATTGCTGAGAAGATCGTCGAGACCGTCGGCCAGGCAGAGGCAGGCCAACAGTTGGCCATTTACGATAAAATTCTGAAGGTACAGTTAGGAAGAAATTTAAGGACGAAAGAAAAATTCGCTGCAGAAAAGACCTTCCTAGACTGCGTCAGAGAAGTCATGGATCGCGAGGCGCGGGAGCAGGAAGAAGATGAGGTTCAGTCAGAGCATGGGTGGCAGCAAGTGGGACCCAGGCATAGGAGAAACTTTCAGAGGCTTCCGCCAAGGAGAGACGAACAGCGCAGCGGCCGCAAAGAGGAGTGCAGCTCACGCAGAGACGAGCGTGGATTTCGTAGAAAGGAAGATGGGCAAAGGTTCACCTCTCGGAAACCACGTAAAGATGATAGGAGATGCAGTAGGACAGGGCACGTCGCGGCGAACTGCCCGTCCGTGAAATGCTTCGAGTGTGGTGAAAAGGGGCATGTAGCACGGGCATGTCCATGGATCCATTCGAAGAGACCACGAGAGGAGCTAATGGAAGTTAACACGCACCGGACGCGGCACGCACGTCGCGCGACATCATCGAGCTCGGGGGAAACGACATCATCAAGCTCTAGCGGAGAAGAGGAGGAGCAGCCGACTTCGTGGGCACAAATCACGAAGGGACGTAGCAGCAGGAAACTACGGCCAACAGCAGCAACGGCGAGGAAGGAGACCCAAATTTGAGGAGACGCGGGCAACCACATAGACTATAAATACGAGGTAAATACTGTATGTAATGTGTGGGATAGGTTGCCCATAGTAGAGGGGAGTCAGGGGAAGATTAGGGCCCTCATTGATACGGGGAGCACGAGTACTCTCGTGAGCAAAGGGATGCTAGGGTGTACTGACGTGGTTGAGAAATGTAGATGTTCGATAACCACTTTGAGCGGGGCCTGCGCAGTGCTGGGGGAATACCAATGGAATTTGCGAGAATTAACGGGGCGCGATGTAACAGTGGCTGTCCACGTGCTGAGTGAACTAGCACCCCAGTACGATGTCTTAATTGGATGCGATGTCCTAGATTCGGTGGGTTTTCGGTTAGAAGGGAGTAACGGCAACTGGAAAATACAGTTGGGGAATAAGACACACCAGGGCCGGTTCCGAACAGCGCAGTCAAGTTTTACTACCCTAACGATGGGGGCAAGGGGCGGAAGGATAGGGGCGTTACTCGAGGAGTTTAAGGATGTGTTCTATGAGGAAGGGGGGGCATTACCGGCTACCGGGCGGACATGCCACGAAATTAATTTGAAGGAAAATAAAATTTCGTATACGAAGGGGCGTAGATATCCGCAGTCATTAACTGCTATAATCCAACGGGAAATTCAGGTCCTTTTGCGTCAAGGAATTATTAGAGAAAGCACCTCGCCGTTTAGTAGTCCATTATGGGTAGTAGAAAAACGTAGAACCGATCTTCAGGCGGGACCTTCATACCGTCTCGTCGTTGACTATAGGAAACTCAACGAGAACACTGTGGACGAGAGGTATCCGTTACCGCGGTTAGAGGATATGCTCGACAAACTCGCTGGAGCTCGAGTGTTTTCAACACTTGACCTGAAAGCGGGTTATCACCAGGTGCGCATGCGTCCAGAAGACATCGAAAAAACGGCCTTTACATTCGGTAGGGGACATTATGAATTTGTGCGCATGCCATTCGGGCTTAAAAATGCACCTCTTACCTTCCAAAGACTCATGGATGAGTTTCTACGCGGCCTGGGCGAAAACTTTTGCCAAATCTACATGGACGATCTAATCGTCTTTAGTCCATCCCCCGCGATGCATGAGAACCATCTCCGTGCGGTTTTGTCTAGAATCAGGGAATTCGGCCTTAGGCTGTCAGAGGTGAAATCAGTGTTTTGCCAGAAGCAAATAAAATTTTTGGGGCACATAGTGTCGGCCGATGGAGTACGACCGGACCCAGCGAGGGTCGAGGCAATTTCTAAAGTAAAACCACCCGCTAATCAGAAATCCCTCAAAAGTTTTCTCGGCATGGTCAACTACTATCGACGGTTTGTGCCTCATGTAGCGGACACGATCGCGAGCTTGACCCAATTGCTAAAGAAAGGGCGGCCGTTTGTTTTTACGGATGAGCATCTGCGGTGTTTCGAACAGTGTAAACTTGCACTCATGGGGGAACCGGTACTCGCCTTTCCTGACTTTTCCCGCGAGTTTATCGTTACCACCGACGCGAGCGATAAGGCACTCGGGGCAGTGTTATCACAGCAAGATGATTTGGGGGACCGCCCAATCGCATTCGCTAGCAAACAACTTTCAGATGCGGAAACCCGGTATAGCGCTTTGGAGCGCGAATTACTCGCAGTGGTCTGGGCGATCGAATACTTTAAGCCGTACATTTTTGGAAGGCACTTCAAGCTTCGCACCGACCATAAGCCCCTATTGTGGACAGACGGCCTGAAGGAGTCGTCAGCACGGGTGGGGCGGTGGAAAGAAAGGTTACGGGCCTATTCATTCTCCATTGTTCACCAAAAAGGTAGCAAAAACGTTGTCGCCGATTGGCTTTCCCGAGCGATATACGCGAATCCCTTACACGGCGGGGGGCCGTCGCAGGACCCAGACAGTCGCGACAGCGTACACGTAGATGAGGACACGGTGGACGCGGATGAGACCCCGGCCATGGCGAGACCACCCCAGCTCCCCGAAAGTGATTCGCCAGTTAATCGGCATATCCGGCAGATTATCTGGAAAACCCGAACCGCAGGTATCTCTAAATCGGAACACGAGCGTTACGGACGGCATAGAATCGTCACGGTATGGACCTTAGCCTCGGTAACCCCTAACGAGATTGCAACGATCCTGGAATCGACAACTAGAAGGGGAAAGACGTATCACTTATACGTCGGTAATAAGACAGTTTTGGATCGCATAAGATACATGTGGGAAACTGAACGCATAGGGGGGGATAGAAACTTTGTTTTATGCAGGCATCTGGTCGAGACGATCAAAGACGAGCGACAGCAGCGGGAGCTGGTACGCGCTTACCACGAGGGCAAGACGAATCACAGGGGGGTTCCAGAAACGTTGGCTGCGCTTCAACGGCGATATTATTGGCACCATATGAAACGCTCCGTTCGCGCAGTGCTGAAAGAATGCACGGTGTGCCATCGAGCTAAATACGACCGACACCCTGCGGTTATTCACCCCGAAATAACCCCGACACCAAACTCTCCGTTATTAGACGTTCAAGTGGGCGTATTTTCCTGGGAGGGGTCACACTGGCTGACGATTTTAGATACGTTTAGCAAACTGGCCATGGCGTATTCACTTGAGTCAAGGTCTGCCGACGCTATTTGGGAAGGGCTATTACAGTGGATCGCTTGCTACGGGGTGCCCCAGAGGGTGACCTCAGATGGGGGAAGGGAATTTCGTAATAGTCGTACTACTACGGAATGTGCCGAACTTCAGATCGACTGGCACTTCAACTCCCCAGGGAATCCACAGGCAAGGGGGGCCATAGAGAGATTCCATAGTACGCTAGGAGAGCATTTACGCCTCTTTCATATCAATAGGGAATTAGGACCTGAGGCGGCAATGCCAAGAGCGATTTTGGCATACAATAATACCATTCACGCGGCTACGGGGTTCACACCAGTCGAGGTAGTGTTCGGACATCCCCTGCGCAACAGGGGCGATCTCTTAACGGCGATGACTACGCAGTTGCGTGACACGGTATCACATAGGCGGCGACGGTTGTGGGAAATTACAGCGAAGACCCACAGTAGAATCGCTAAGGGGAAGGAAGCGAGAGCCGTACGGATCGGTATGGCCGCGCCAGATCAATCACATAGGATCAAACTGGGGTCGATCGTTTACCGCCGACCACCTTCTCGTCGGACAAAAGGTGAACCCAGGTTCGAGGGGCCGTTCAGGGTGATAGCACTCAAAGAACACAATATCGTATCGATCCAAGAGATGCAAGGCGCACAAAGAGTGCGACATACCCACGTCAGGCACCTCCGCGTTCCTTTGGATGTGGGAAATAATTGAGAGAACTTTGAAATTATATATAGTACATTGAGCAGGGCTCATCGAAGTTTTCATTTTGTTTGTCATGCCTAGTCTTTAAGTTCGTTATTGATAGTTTTCATTTCTGTTTGATGAATTATTGTAAATTACTAATTGTAAATAGTTTTCTAGTTTATAAGTGTGCCTTTTTTTTTTTTGTTGTTTTCGCTTGTTTAGCAGAGTTTTTTAGAGTTGTGCTTGTGTTAGCTTGATTAAGTATTATGTAGTCTACTATTGCTACAAGAGTTATATATATCTTTTGATTTTCTGTATATTGTTGTACATACGTATATATATATAGTATTCATTATTTTTTTTTTTTTTGTTTTGTTTTGCTGATGGTTATTTATATATTCTTTCTCAGAGTTCACTTCGTGAACTGGTGCGGGTGAGTTAAGTGGAGAGTTAAGGATTACGGAGAAAAATATATAAATAAACACAGAAAATCCTATATAATGCTGTAAGAAAAGTAAATAAAGTTAGTTGTATTCTAGACATTGTGGTGTACGTTTCATCTTCCCAACCTCTCTTTTTTTTTGTGTTTCGTGCCGAACAAGTTTTAACTTATATATATATATATATATACATATATATATATATATATATATATATATATATATATATATATATATATATATATATATATGACATATAATACATAATATCCTATAATAATATTCTAGCTTGCTATGTAATAAATGTCTCTTATATGTAATATTTTTTATTTCTGTTTTATATTTAGCTCATAGGTATGTACGTTAAATTCACCAATAATGGTCTGCAACTTGATGCAACAGAATATATATATATATATATATATATAATGATAAATGATGATAAAAAATTGACTGTTTTTACTTCCTTGTATGAAGTAAAGGAAGTGTTGTAATCCCGAAAATTTTCGGTTTTCAGATTTTAACGGAAATATCCATTTTGAGCATTCCTGAATCCATTTTGATTAGTTTCGTCGTTACGTTTGTACATAAGTTCGTACGTACGAGCGTATCTCGCATAACTCAAAAACGTTTAGACGTAGAAAGTAAAAATTTTGTATTTAGGATTGCTGTAAAATTTAGTTGTGAACCTGCCTTTTTGTTCACTACATGATTAGCGAAGTGGTACTTTACTTGAAGGATGACCTTAATATATTCCTTGAAGGATAACCTAATATGAATTAGACTTTCGTCAAAAATTATATTAAAATATAATGTAAAACATCTAAAATTTGGTAAATAGGACTTTTATATCAATATGAATGTATTAACTAGATTTTGGTTAAAATTGATGAGCCGAAAAGGGTCATAATACAAAATATAAACAAGACTGTCATAATAACCTAACATCAAAAATCATATTCAAATTAAATACAGAGATTATATGGTTCGGTAATAAAGGTTACAAACGCGATTTTTTCCCCACTGCAATTAAACATTTTTATTACTTGTTTTAAGTGTTAAAATTATGGCTTTCCTCCCCATTTGTGAGATGAACAAGGCTGCAGCAAGAGAATAAGATATAAGTTAAGTGGATTCTTCCGCTTAAAATGTCGAAACTATCGATTTCCAATGCTTTTTATAGTGACATTGACAGTTCTGACTTTTTCACGGAACACGAAGAAATCTCTTGGAAACTAGTTACCTATTAAAAGAAAACGACGGGTATGCGTGTGTGTGTGTGTATTAATAGATGGATGTAGCGACGCCGAGTGTCTTTTTTGAGATACTGCAATCTTCGGAAACTAGTAACCATATTCAGGATCACTTTTTGAGCCACCGATTTATAGCTAATAGGCGTACAAGGAAATCATATGTTGTCCACATTAGATATTTTTATATGTTTTGAATAATTTAAAAGCTGGATTTTGAATTTAACAAAACCAATCTTCAGTGGTTAAAAATGTAATTTTTTTTAAACAAAAGAAATAAATTTGAAAAAATGTCAGAGCTGATTTGAGGGATAGAATATCTCTTGTTAAAAGATAGCCAACATGTCGAACCAAGATATTCAACGTATTGAAACTAAAAGATGATAATACACGAAGGAGGTAGGAGGAACGTGCGGATGAATGTCTTAGGCTGCTGGAGGCTCCTCCAGACTGCAGCATTGATTACCACTGGAAGTGAATCGAAAATGCAATTTCGGGTGCCGCGGAGGAAGTTCTTGGCTTGCAGGAGAGGGAGCCACACAACCCCTGGAATGACGAAGAATATAGCAAAAAACGAGAGCTATAAATTAATGCTTCAGCGACGTACGCGAGCAAGCACAGAGGAGTACAGACGCCGAAGACGCTTCGAAATGAGACTACTTCAAAGGAAGATTAGGCAGTGAAGGAATAAACAGCTACAAGAAGATCAGACCTTGATGACCAACAACGAAATCAGAAAATTATACCAGAAGATAAACACTGAAAGAAATCCTTTCAAGCCCAGATTAAATGCATGTAGGTCAGATGATGCATTTAATACTTCCGATTCATCTTAGTGATGAAAATCCACCAGAAGAACCTCCATCTCGTCTAGCTCCAATCGATGATTTCTGCCACCCGACGAGGAAGAAATTATGAAAGCCGTATCCAGGCTTAAAAATAAACATAATAAGGCACCAGACTATGATGGCCTTGCAGCGTGCTCTTCAAGAATGGCGAAATGGAACTGATCAAGATTAGTTAATAGACTAATGTCTATTTGGATGAAGGAAACAATGCCGCGGAACTAGACCAAAGCAATAATCTGTTCTATTCACAAGAAGGGCCCATTTCGATTTGAAAACAATTAGGCATAAAAAATACATGGTTATATTTTTTTTAGTGTCCCTTTTTCCAAGACACAAATTACTTACCTCTTTAATATTATCCCTAATTCCGATCCATATCTTGGTTATATCTTCGCGATCCTCATCTAAAGATTCCAAGGCTTCAAACCTATTCTTGATATCTACGAATATCTGAGTATATAAGACTGATATCCACGAATTGATTTCTAATTGAAGGTTTTTTTAATTTATCTGGAACAATATTTTCGGAAAAAATACGGCTTTCTTTTCTGTTTTTTATATTAAGTTTTTGTCGAAGTTTCGCGAGTACTAATTCATGATCTGACCCACATTCTTCCTCACGATAAGACCTCACGTTAGTTATACTATTTTGCTATCTTTGTTGTATCAAAACATGATCAATTTGATTTCGTGTTTGTGAATCCGGAGATGTCCACGTGTACTTATGAATACCTTATGTTTAAACGTAGTACTTTTAGTTGTTAGATTTTTCGAGATAGCAAAGTTTATTAGACGGATACCGTTATCATTACTATGTTCGTGCAAACTTTCTTTACCGATCGTCGGATAGTATACTAATTACCTTCCCATCTTTGCGTTCGCGTCTCCTATATTATTTTTATGCAGTAATTTATATAAAAAGGTAATTTATCATAAACCCACCGTACCAAATAGAATAATTCCCTTTTGTTAACGAGCCCTCACCTGACCTGCGAACCTCTTGCAGTACCAGGATATCTACATTGTATCTCTCAACCTCGTTTGCCACCGATTTTAACCCACCCGCTGTATTCAAACTTCTTACGTTCCACGTGCCTATACCTAAATGTCTAATTTTCAACTTGAATCCCCTGAATTAGTCCACACCCGGAGACCCGAACGGAGGAGTAGTTTACCTCCGGATAATCAGCGTTTCATCTCAAAGAGATCCATAACTTTTTTGTGGTATTTTATGAACTAAAAATATGTGAGTAGGGCGTTCAAACCTACGTCACTCCCTCCAGCAAGCCTGGGCGCTCTCATTGTTGGTCAGCGAGTCCATCGGACTTAGTCGGGAGGAACTTCAAGGAATTTCATCTGCCACCATCTGACGCTCCCCTACGCGTTAATGAGATCCGCGCGATGATTTTTACGTCGTTCGATAATAATTGTCTAAACTTGTGTGAAAAAGAAGAGCCGCTAAATTAAAATCTTTAAATAATCCAAGCGATAACAATTTTTCTAACTTCCGAGTCTTGATGAATGAAACGTCCAAATTCCTCAGAAATAAAAAACGAGAATATCTTAAAAACAAAATAATGGATTTTGTATTTTGATTGTATGGATATTGTATTTTGAATTCGGGAAATAATGGTAAATCTCCTTCTTCTGAATATCAGAGTGCTGAACCGTTAATTGAAGAACCGAGTAAAGAGGAAGTCGAAATAGCCATCTTCTTCTTTCTTGACACTACAACTCTTGTAGAGTCAGGGCCTCCCGCAATTCGGTCCGCCAGTCATCTCTGTTGGTCGCTGCTGCCCTCCAGTCTCGGACACCCAGGATGTATCTCGCATCGGATGCGACCCCATCCATCCATCTCAGCCGTGGTCTACCACCTCTTCTGGTGGCATATATTTTTTTATCAAGGATTTTTCGTGGTATCTGGTCCCGTGTCATCCTCATAACATGACCAGCCCACCTAAGCCTTGGGAATGATTCAATCTGGATGATTCTCACGATGTCCTGGTTCTTGTATACGTCCCCCAGTTCTACGTTGCCTCGGATTTTCCATACTCCATCACAATTTATGGGGCCAAATATTCTCCGCAATATGCGGCGCTCAAATAGGAGGAGAAGGGATTACTGGGCTCTTGTTAAGGTCCAACACTCCGACCCATACGTTAGTACCGGTTGAATCAGGGTTTTATACTTATCTTTATTGCACGGGAGATCGCTCTGCTTTTTAAATGCTTATGGAGACCAAAGTAGAATTTATTGGCTGACTTTGTTGGAATTCACCTGGGTGCCCAAGTTTATAATTTTTTCAACCCTCTCGAATGTGTTGCTATCAATCTCCACCTGTGGAGTTCGAACAGCACCCTGAGGCCCTGCGAGCATATATTTGGTCTTCGCCTCATTCACCACTAGCCCCAACCCAGCTGTAACTCCTTCAAACCCCAGAAATGCCCTGCTCATATCTGCATATGTTCTGGCAATAATATCAACATCAACCGCAAAGGCCAAAACCATCATAGATTTATTAAATATCGTGCCTCTTATCTGAATTCCCGATTTCCTCACCACGTATTCCAGAGCCAAGTCCCCTTGTCTAAGACCTTTATACGTGTGGAAATTCTCAGATGTGTCTCCCTGGACTCGAACTTTGCAGTTAACTTCTTTCATAGTTAACTTTATCAGGCGTATGAGTTTAGCTGCTTTCAAGCAAAGCCTGATACAATTCTTCTCTGTTGATGCTATCATAAGCTTTTTGGAAATCAACGAATAAATTATGTGTATTTATCTTGGGTCCCCTTGCTTTCTCTAAAATAATCCGCACCGAGAATATCTGGTCTATCGTGGATCTGCCCCTCATGAAGCCCGCCTGGTATAATCCGATTTCCCGTTCCGCAAATGGGATAAGCTTTTTGTCTAATATCTTCAAGAATACCTTATAGGCACAAGATATCAGGGAGATATCACGGGAATTATTGCAATTAAGCACATCACCTTTCTTGTGTATTGGATATATTAATGTCTATATTAATCTCTATATCCCTAATGCATAGGGGATTTCTTCTTTATGCCATATGTCCATAACAATGTTGTAGAGGAACCTTCTCAATTCTTCACCCCCATATGCTCGAAGAATGGATAGAATCTATACTTATTCCGATTGACAAAAATGGGCCGAGTACGGAGTAGAATAACTATCGCGGAATATGACTATCACTCCTCCCGGTATTTTATAAAATATTCTCGTTCATCCTAACTAGTCGAATCACGGAATATACCGAGAAAATTATCGGAGACTACCAATGTAGACGGAACCGATCAACTATATATCAAATATTTAAAAAAAATAGAATTCAACAGTGTAGTTCATCAGTTTTTTGTTGATTTCAAAGAGTCTTATGATTCCATTGATCGCCAGGGACTGTATAACATTTTGATTGAGCAGACCAAAGAAGTTAGTAGTGATATGCAGGACCGAAACATTCAATAAAGTTAGAATCGGTAATTATTTTCCGGAAAAATTCGAAGTTCGCTCGTGTTTAAAACAAGGCGAATTCCCTTCATCCGTCCTATTTAATTTAGCATTAGAGTATGCCATTAGAAAGGTGATTCGTACCGAAAGGGGTTTAGATCTGGGTGGTAAAATATCCGTGCTTGGGTTTGCGGATGATTTGTTATTATTATGTGAGGACGCTTACAAAACTGAATACAACAACGTTGATGAAAGCTGGCAAAGAGGTTGGCCTCAAAATAAATACGGATAAGACGAAATATATGGTTAGCTATAGAAACAGGGGCGATTTTGATGATATAGGTATAAGAGAAAATAGGTTTGAACACGTTGAGAAATTTAAGTATTTGGGGTCTATGATTACTAGAAAAAACGAAATTCAAGAGGAAATAAAGGCGCGGTTAAAGGTGCGAAATGCTTGTTATTTTTCGATATCAACAATACTTAAGTCGCGCATTTTGTCCAGAAACTTAAAACTTAGAATATACAAAACTATTACCTTGCCTATAGTTCTGTACGGGTATGAAACGTGGCCACTAACCTTGAAGGACGAACAAGGTCTTAAGGTCTTTGAGAATAAGGTATTGCGTAATATATTTGGTCCGAAAAAGGATAAGTCAACTGGAGAATTTAGGAGGTTACACAACGCGGAATTGCGGAGCATGCACCCTGTTAATATAATCGAAGTGATATTATCGCGACGGTTGAAATTTGCTTGGAATGTTGTTGGGCTCACTAACGAACGAATTCCTAAAAAGTTAATAAACGCTGAGCCGACAGGTAAACGTCCGAGGTGTAGACCGAACGTAGGTGGGAGGATTGTGTTAAGCGTGATCTAATGGATTTGGGTTTGGACGGTAGTCGGTGGACCGGAGTTTGTAGGCAGCAATTGGTGAGATCGGCATCGAACCTTCGGGTTCGCTAAGCCTTTTATTATTATTATAATATTTTTTTTTTATTATAAAAACACCCTCATGAAATTTATTGCATTTATTGCGATGATGGCGTTTTTATACATGTATGTGTGTATAAATTCTTTTTGGAATTTTTTAAACAATTTAAGATTACGATGCGCATCAAATTAAAGCCCGCGTGATTCTGCAATGAATGACACATTTTGAGCTTTCTATAACAAATAGTACTGAAGCTATAAGCTTTCCTTATTCAAAACGCGCAAAGAAAAAGCCGATTTTTAGTTCTTTAAAATGTATAACTCAAAACTAAAAATGGGAAAATTATTAAACTGTGTGAATCAACTATATATAAGCATGTAACATAAATACCAAGTTTCACTCATTTTGAAAAACCTTTAGTCTAAAATTATCTTTTAATTGATTGATTTGAAGTGGAATGACCCATAGATGAATTTAGCTAATATTATCTAAACGATTCGTCTACATCATACCTTTCACGGATTTGAATTCCTGTAAAATACAGTCTTTCTTCGAGAATTAATTACTTCATTGGGACCAATTTACATATATGTATTAAAAATTTCTCTTTGACTAAGTTGAAGTATCATTGAAATACCTAAAAGCGGAAGGAGTAACAGAAAATGGGACAGCTATCATCGATGAGAGAGGCAGTGGACAACCATTCAGCAGCAGATCTGAACCACTAAGGGCCAATTTTCCTCCACCTGCCAATCCCTCAGTTGGGCTTAGCCTAGGGTAAGGGGAGGGATCCGGGTTATAACCTATCTTTCAAAGCTCTCATAAAGACCTAGGGGGATCGTTTACTTTATCTCTTTTCTGGTGTATAAATCAAACGTTTTTATAATTTTGATATAGATATTTACATACAGAGGAAGGAGGAATCATCCACTAACATTAGACGGGCCAACCATGAGTACAAGGCTGCATCATGTCGGGCACCAGGATGTTTTGAACTGAGATTTAAAGTCCATTCCCTAAGATCGCAATTCTATAATGAATCCTCACTACACAATTACGTTATTATTATCGCTATTGGACCCAGTAACTATTGACTATTCCAGATATTTACTTTCTGGCATACACTAGCATAATCATACTTTTCGGCATACATTAGGGTTTGAGTTAACCTTTCTAGAACAGTTATTTGAGAACAGTCTCAAATAGATAACTTTGAGCTTCTTAGGTGTCCAACCTCTACTCCACGGCTTGTATTACAGTAAATATCTCAAAAGGCTACAGTAAATATCCATTAGTATTAAAATACATATTACATATTAAAAAACCTTTGACATCCTGTCCTACAGTATCCTTTGATTGCGTTCCACTTATCCTTGCTGAAAAGATCCACTACCCAGGACTCAAGTGAAAGTAAACCGTCTGACATGGAATCCTCGTACACGACGAAACTGTTCTTAGCTTCCGATTACTTTCACATTTTCTTGTTATTGATCACACAAAGCTCATATACATAATAGTTGCCTGGAGCCATAAAACCAACAAATTCGTACTCGTACAAATAAAGTTATCCTTAAAACGTGAATATTCAATTTGTTGCAGATTTGACTTGAAATTGATATACCTCCTTTAATTATAGATTCCATACCGACACAATAATCTTTAGCCGAATCGTAGGCACCTGAAATGAAGACGGCAACGGGATCTTCTAACTTAAAATAGTGCTGGCAATGGTAGTTTCTTCACAAAATATTGTCATTTAGTAATATTCAGTTTTTGCACATTTATTTGTTGTAGCCTTGTTACTGTTGCAAAGGATTTCACAGTATTTTATATAAAAAATGTTTTCAATCAGATGCTCTGAAAATTTGCAGGTAACTATATTTATTTATTTATTGCGATAAAGGACAGCTAAGTACCACGCGTATATCAATTCATGGCTTTAATCTTTCTTCCAGCCCACACCTTCTTCATCTTTCTCCCCATTTTGCTTCTACGCTTCTCTGTCCACCTTCCTTCCCCTCTTCTCCTCCTGTCCACCACAAGAACCTTCTTTCCATCTATCATCCTTCTAAATTTCTCTCTGTCCTGGTAGTCTTCTTCTCTGAACCCCAGTTTCTCTATTTCTTCCTTTATCTGCTCGGGGTATCCATTGATGTTTTTACGTTTCATCACTCTGTCAAAGATCTGCTTGTTCACTCTATCACTCTCCATCCTCTTCATGTGGCCATAAAATTTCAACTTCCTTTTCCTCATTGCGGTCTCTAGTTCTTCAATGCCTTCGTACAGGTCTTTTTTTTTGTTTTTTGGCCAGTACTGTTATCCCACTTTCCTTGGCCCGTGGATACTCCTCAATACCTTTCTCTCTATTCTCAGCACTCTCTCTGTGATGGTAAAACCCGCCTGTTTCCGCTCCATACATTTATATATATATATATTTATATATATATATATATATATATATATATATATATATATATATATATATATATATATATATATATATATATATATTCAATTATTGTACTTGTGTATGTGGTTGTATTTATATATCTGAAGCAGCAAGAAAAGTAATTGCAGCCAATGCTCTAATATTCCGGTATAGGTGAAATGAGAGTTAAGTCGCGAACAACTCAAAATCATATCATATAATTGTTTTGTGCCTATAGAAACTTTAGCTCAGAATGGCAAAAAAAAACAAAAAACTAGCTCCCTGCAAAGTTTCAGAGCATTTGATTGAAACCACTCTTTATATAAATACTACGGGGTCCTTTCTAAGGACAAATAAAATAAAAAAACTTTTAAAAAAGTGAAAGAATTCGTTCTAACTTCCCAGAATGCTATTTTTGTCTTTGAAAGTATTCCAAAAAAACAGATTTTTATATCCTCTTACAGTTCTTTCAGCTACTAATAACTGAAAAATACCCAGAATTAATATAATACATTATAAATGACAACTAAAATAGAGAAATTATTTATAGATTCCACGAAAAGCTTTGAATTAAGCAAAGCCTCTCCATTAAAGCTTTTATCTCGCCATTACTGCCGGCTACTCAGAGCCCAGTTATCACAGGATTTATGCCAGTTTAATTTCTAGAGTTTTTCTTTACAATTGTCGGCCTGGATCGATGCGGTCCCTCATCCGTTCAATAACAAGGAGAGAATTCCAAGCGTGTCTCGTAGATTTCTGTTGTGTCTTGATTGTAGTATCGATTATTAATGATCGAGTCCCAGGCCCCTTCTTGTGTTTTACCTTCTTCTATTATCAGTTCACTATAATCAAGATAACGAAGTGTATTGTTTTTTCAATGAATAATGCTATCAGTGCGTTGTTTTCCTGATTGAGTACCAATCTAGAGGTAACAAAGTGGCGACGAGGAGAAAAGTGAAAAGTGAGGTAGTACAATAAACAATCGCAATTTATCAGCTAATGTTAAAAGGTACAACCACTCGATTTCAATATCATTTAATTTTTATTTCAATATCATCCATCTTAATTGCAATTCAATATCTTTAATTTTAATGAATTCAAACTCCTACCTGTAACAATAACCGCATACAATTCACTGAGTATTTGGACATGCAGCAACAGCAAATTTCTGTCATAAAAACAAGGCACCTAACCAATCTATCCAAGATTTTGTAACCCCGTTACGAAAATTCGTTCCTGCATGTAGTTTTGAATGTGAATGTAAGAAGTCTGTTGCAGATCTTTTTTTACACTACCAGTTTATCTGAGGTTTCACTAACCAAGACATACGCCATAAAATTCTTTTGGATGACTCAAAAACTTTTTCTGACGCTCTCAAAGGCACAAGCCTTAGAAGCATCTACTTTGGCAACTCAACAATTCGATACACCAACAGAAAATAATTCAAACAGTGTACATAGACTTTCGAGGCCACGCAGTAGGAGTCAAAATAATTATAATTCAAGATCTAGAGTTAAATCAAATTCAAGACACACACACCTTAATTTGAAACACCTTGGAACAAAGGGATTTGTTTAAGATATGCTCGAAATAATCTAAATTCAAAAAATTGCAGAGTTGATTCGATTAAGTTAAAATGCCAATACTGTGAAAAGTCGGGACATGTCGAAAAAGTGTGTCTAAAAAGACTAATGTCAGAGAAAAAAGGAGTGCAGACAGTAGACTCAGAAGAAGACTCATTCCTCCATGATCAACACACAATATATAAAATTAAGAGTCAGGATCAAGACACGCAGAAGTATTTGGTTCAAGTAAAAATCCACAATATAATTCATTGGATTCTTGAGCAGGACAAACACTCTTAAATGAATCAAATTTTCTCAAAAGTCTGAACCTTAATAAGAAACTTCGAAATACCAGCATCCGATTTCGCTCTTACACCTCAGGTATTTTCGCATCTATTGGAGTAGTTGAAGTAGAGGTTCAATATAAGGACATAAAATCAAGAAAATTTAAATCAGAGACACTTTACGCCGTTTCAGATAACATTTCCCCACTTCCGGGCCTGGGGTTCCTGGATCAGACACCTAAACATCCATTTACAAGACATCGATGTTGGAAAAATAAATAATAATTGGGTACATTCAATAATTTCTGACTACTTCGAAAATGTGATCCTTAACTGATACTCGGTGATATTTCAACAAACGGCGGGCTGCTACAAAAACTTCAAAATTTCCCGTATATGACGAAACAATGCTAAACCCGTAGCTTTTAAGACTAGAGAGGTGCCGCAAGCCCTGAAATCAAAAGTAGAGCAAGAGCTCGAGGCACTTGAAAAGCAAAACATCATCTCAAAAGTACCAGAGAGTGACTGGGCTTCCCCTTTAGTTGTGATTCCCAATTGCGGTAAAGTGAGCCTTTTATGGTAGGAGTAAACCCTCAACTTCAGGAGGCACATTATCCTATACCAAGAATTGATGACCTTCTTACAGCACTCAATAGTTCAACGTATTGTTGCTCACTGGATTTAGCTTAGCATACCTGCTGGTCCCAGTCGACCAAGAAAGCACAAAGATTCAAACGATCATTACCCATTAAGCAACCTATACAGTTAACTACCTCTCTTTTGGCACCAAAACCACTATAAATGAATTCCATCTTATCATGGACAAATTCCTAATAGGCATACAAGGGGTCGCACATACTTCGATAACATCATAATTCATGGGAAAACCAAAGAGGACTGCTATAAAAATTTGATTGCTTGCCTCGACAGACTGCACAAGAGTTCGACTTGCACCTCAATAGAGAAAAGTGTGAGCTATTCAAGATCAAATTTCAATACTTAGGTTACGTATTCGAACAAGGTAAAATTTCGAAAGACCCGGCTAAAGTCGCGGCCATTACGAAGGCACCAAGACCAGCAAGTCAAGACGACGTCAAGAGGTTTTTGGGCATGGTGACCTGCTATACCAAATTCATTTCAAATGCTTCAGTACTAACCCAGTTGATATCCGCATGATGGTATAGAACGATCAATTCCTAACTAACTTACCCATTGAGATTACTTTTACAAAAGCGTCAAAAATTCGACTGGTCTTCTAGATGTGAATCAGCCTTTACATAACTGAAAAACGAAATTTCTAGCGATAGAGTCTTAACACCTTTTAATCCCGACCTCCCTCTCTCGGTAGCTTTCGACGACTCACCAACCGGAGGAGCGGGAGTACCCTCACACACCATAAATGGCATAGAAAAACCTACCGTTTTTGCATCTCTTTGATTGACCAAGACCGAGATGAACTATAGCCTTCTAGACAGAGAGGCCATGTTTATCGTATTTGAAAGTGTATCCTTTATACCGATAACCGGCCGCTGACCCACATTCTGCACGAGAATGCACACCCACTTCCAGCAATGATGTCCGCTAGACTTTTACGCTACGCAACCTGGTTCACAAATTTTGACTTCAAAATTGAACATAAAAAGGCAGAATAAAATGTGCTCGCCGATTTTCTTTCAACATCCTCTAATAAGAAAATATTTCCCAAATCGAACAAAATATTGAAGAAGTCTCGTTAATTTCTAATGAATAAATGGAAATAATATCCAATGATACTCTCAATTATAAAATCCTCGCTGAAGAAACCTCACGAGATGAGCAATTAACCAGAACGAAATCAGACCTTTTGAAAGGTGAAAATAATAACACTGATCTCTACCTGCAAAACGGCATAATTGTTAAAGGACAACGAGTAGTCGTTCCAACATCATTACAACAAGCAGTTCTTAATGAACTTCATCACACCCATACAGGGATTGCAAAAATGAAACAGTTGTCCCGCCAATACGTTTACTGGAAAAATCTAGATAAAGATATTGAACATCTCGTCAGAGTTTGTCAGGAATGCGGGCGAATTAGAAAAAGTCCTCCCAAAGCACCCAACCATCACTGGAATGAACCCTCAGAAAATTTTGATAGGGTTAATATGGACTATGCGTAACTATTCCAAGTCCACCACTTCTTCGTTTTAGTGGACGCAAAGTCCCGCTCGATAGAAGTCCGTTTCTCCAATTATGCACCAACAACAGATTCAACTATTCAATATCCTCAACATATATTCTGAATTCACGGCCTACCAAGAGTTCTAGTCTCAGATAACGGAACAATCTTCAAAAGCGAAACATTTCTCAAATTCGGTAAACACCATGGTATCCAGCAAAAGCTCATAGCACCAGGCCATCCCACCACCAACAGAATAGCACAACGTAATATTCAGACTTTTAAACATAAATTACAGGTCATGACTTGTTCTACGTTACCCTTTCAAAGAAATGTCCAAGAATACAAGTCAACCCCACTAGTATGTGGGCATTGTATCCACAAAGTAGAATATGGATTAAACTAGATCTGCTGAAACCACCTCTACAAACACCAACTCTTTCCAGCACCAGCCAGAGTATTCGTCAACTAAGCGTGGGAGATACAACCAAGATGACGAACCAAGAAGTAATCTCCCAGAAGACGTCCAGCCAGAAACAAGTCCAAGACTATCGGCCCCCCTGCAGCAACAACAAGAGCAACCTAGAGTCCAGCCAGACCCCATTCTGAGACGATCAGGCAGAGAACGGAGGCCACCAAGAAAACTGCAAGAATAGGTAACTCAATTTACCCCTTGATTTACGTAGACTATAACGTTTCATAATTATTTTAATAAGACTCTTGTGTCTCGATTGTAGTATCGATTATTAGTGATCGAGTCCCAGACCCCTTCTTATGTGTTACCTTCTTATGTTGTCAGTTCACTATAATCAAGATAACAAAGTGTATTGTTTTTCAATGAATAATGTTAGAAGTGTGTTGTTTTCCTGATAGAGTACCAATCTATACGTAACAGTTTCGATGTAATTTTTATAGGTGAATCTAGGCCTTAAATTATTAGCCTATGTATGAGATTAGGGGCCAATACGCCCCCGGAGCTCTGGAAATAAATCAGAAAGTTTGCATGCGCAAAACACTTTTTATTGGATTTCTCTGGTTCTGATGAAGCTATAAAAATGAGTTTAGTACCAAAGCGTTCCTATTGGATAGTGTACTAATAAAAAAATTAAGCCATAAAAATTTTAAGTATTAAGCTTGGTAATAATACTGAAAACATCAAAATCGTCATCGAAATAGTTATTTAGGGGGGGGGGGGACCTAATGTTTCTTAATAACCGAGGTCAGATTTGAATTTCCCACCTCAAAAAAATGTTTATTTTTATGAAAACCGAACAACAAACATTTTTTCGCTAAAAATTCGTCTAACCATCCATACTACCACTTTGTTTTTAAAAATAGTTTTACATGTTTCTCCTGTTTCACATGTATAGCAGGAGCATGATATTTTGCATGAATTTACATCATAATGCAAGGTATTAAAAAAAAAATTGGACATTTTCTGGGATCAGTAGAAAAAAGTTTTGGGGAGCAAAATCCACAACCCTGTTTTTTAAATTTTTAAACGGGGTTTTCAGTGTCAAATGCAAGTCTGAAAATAATGAAAAAAATAAAACAAAAATTTTATGTGCTAGTTTTATTCTTTATAGTTTACGTTTTTAAACGTGTCTCTAATCATTGAAATTGGTCGGTTTATTTAGAAGTTATCGCAACTCTTCAAGTTCCTCGTTATCACATACTATTATAATTTGAGGAACATTATGTTTTAACAAAAAAAGATATGTACAAATATTTAAATATTGTTATTTCGTTAAAAAAAAAATCGATACGAACATTTCTGCTATTTCCAACAAATAATTTTGCAATATTGCGTGCAAAAAAAAAATCAATATATAAATAAAAATCCTTAAGAACTTTTGATTTATATTAATAATTTATTTATTGTTCTAACAAGGAGATACATGAAAGGTATCCTTTTGATAAAATAATAATTTTTTCTATTACATATAGTCACAATATGAAACCAGGTATCAAAAGTACAAAACCTTTTGATGAAGGAATTTTTATTGTTTTATATATATATATACACAACATTCATTGTTAATTTTTTTTTTGCTCGATAATTTATTACTTGTAGCTAGTTACTGTTCTAAAAAAATATCTCAATATGATGAAAACCTAATTTTTTTAACGTGTTTTTTTATCTTGTTTGTGTCTGAAAAGTTGGAATTTGACATTTACGACGATATCGTATTGAAGGATTTATAATTTTATCAAAATTATAGCTTTTCTATATTTTCTTTTTTGAACAATAAAGAAATTGTAAATCAATTTTTTTTATGCACTTGAAATATATATAATATATAATTTTTATGTTTTTTTATGATATGTGTTTATAATATTTTTGACGCTTCTTTTGTTTACTGTTTAGTTTATTACAAACATGGTATTTTTCTAAAAACATGGTAAACAAATACAATGTTCATACCACTCACATTTAAGAAGAACTTGAACTGCAGCAGATAAAACACAAAGAACTAAAAACACAGATATATAATGTAAGCGTAACAAAAACCATTGTATTTGTTCCCCATGTTTTTGTAATGAAAAATATCATGTTTGCAATAAACAAAACAGTTGACAAAAGAAATAGCCGAAATGTAATGCATACTGTCTAATTGAAAGATTTATATTTTATCCTATATTTAATAGACTAGATAGATTTATTGAACCTTTCCTATATTTCCATATTTACACAATAAATAAATTGCAAGTCATAAGTAATAAATAAAATTTTATTTTTCTCCACTCTCTTTACTTTTCAGAAGTTGTTAAGGATTTTTATTTTTTCTAGCATGCAATATTGCAAAATTATTTGTTAGGTATAGAAAAGTTCGTGTCGTATTTTTTTTTTTTTTTGAAACGAAATAAAAAAGATATATAAAGATTTGTTCATTTTATAAGGAGCTTGAAAAGTGTATAGGATTTTATGGTAATTCACATTTTACAACAAAATCTAGGAGACACATCAGGTATTCTCTTCTTGTAAGTGACGCAGTTTTTACCAGAGTTGATGTAAAATTGAGACAACCAATGTTATATCCAGGGAGTCATCTACATTGTTTTGTTGATTGAAAGACTACACCCATTAGTCTTAATTTTAGTTTGAGTCTTAATGGAAAAATTTAAGGGATTTATGATACTATCGATACGTGTTTAATAATAGGACAACTTTTATTGCTTTGCATATGCCAATGAAACTGATTTCGCTGTAAAATCTTATTGATGTAATCGTGGAGGCTTTTCTTAATTTTCAAGGAACTTATTGGCATATAAAATTAGTGGCAGTATTTGTTGGAACACCGAAGAGAAATGTACTTCCAAGACCTATTTCCATGACTGAATTTCAAATACTTAGATAATAACTTCATACATGAACAATCGCAGATCAAAGATTGTAATGTACAAGAAACGTAGAAGTGGGAATAGTAAATGGAGCAAGCCAATTGAATTGATAAACTTAACTGAAACGTATAGATATTTGCCTTTCTTAGGTAATTACATACATTCTTGAATAAACAATCATTAGAGCTAATGGAAACAGTTATATGCTTAAAGCAGAATTATGATTATGGGTTCTGAATTGATACTTTAATTATGAATTATGAATTATTAATTCAATTAAACCCAAAATAAATTTGTATGGTATTGAGAAAAATATTTATATTTTGGGAAGCTTTGAAACTATTTTATCATTTTTATCACTTTGTTAGGAAATAAATTTCTACGATTGTTGCTGTATTGCTAATATTGAACAAGGAAATAAAACAGTTTTTTTTTTTTTCATTTATTGGCAATAATAAGATAATCGATCCTTTAGCGACGACAATCCTTTTAATTAAATTCTATAACAGAAGAGATAAAGTTTGGAAAAGCTGAGCTATATGGTCGTTAAAGACCCTTTATAGGCACTTGATTTTCCTTTAATATGAATCGCCCCGTTAATTGGCAATATTGAACTTCAGTGGCTTTCCTTCTGCCACTGAGCGAACCAGATGCTGTTGATCTCAGCCATTCTTACTATACAATTTTAAAAACTGATTTCAACGATTATGTTCTTAAGTTATTTATATTGATTCTAGGGTGTTTTATTAGCTAAATTTCTGTATTTGAGTTGAATCGCTAAATTTTGAATCTGAGGGACAGCGTTTGTAAACTGTATCGTATATGTTTGAGGTCCGAGATTTTGTGGGCAAATTCAATATTTTACTATATCAATAAAATAGTTAAAATAATTCAATCTTTATCGTCATAAAGATATTGAAGATTTTAGCTTGTTGAGAGTGAATTGTATTTCAATATGCATTCAGTTTAATTGCTTGGGGAGGGGAAGGGTTGATAACTTGTGCTAATGGCACCTTAGCAAGTGAAATTGCTCCGACAGTTATTCAGATTGCAAATCCTCTTCGCTGCATGCCCAGCTGAGGGAAGCTGGATTGTATGAAAAATGGTTCCAGGACCGATCATTCGGGAATCGGTTTTATGGGTCCGTTGAATGGGCAACAGGTCGGATTAGTGTCGGCCGATGATTAGTGTGCACAGGGAAGAAGGCTAATCAATTATGGACCGGTTATTAAGCATATTAATACAATGGCCGCCGAATCACAGGTTTTGTTTAGAAGAAAAAAAAAGTTATAAATATTTATCGGACAAATAAGTTTTTTTTTTTAATGATTCAATTTATTTATTTTGATTAGGAGAAAATAATCAGATAAATCGGTATGGAAAGATACCTTAAAATGAACATTTTTTTTGTTGCAGGTTACATATTAAAATACGCAGATATACTAGAATACGCTTAATTTAGATCTTTCTTAGCTTACCAGTTTTGGAATTTTCTAAGCATAAACAAATAGTAATGTAACTTATATAAACGGAGCGACGATATATTTCGTTGTCGCTCTCCTTAATTTCTTGAATCATTTCATTATTTTAAGACGTTCAGCTCCACGAGATTTTTGATAGTTTTTTCCGTAAGGACCATAAAGTAATGCAAACGAAAAAAATAATTCCACGGACCAAGAATATTATGGTATTCAAGAGGCCAGATCGGTCCCTCACCATAGAAATAACAACAGAAACGTGGTCCCCGGGATAGAGAGAAGGCAGTGCGCGTGGACAAGGTAGTGCGCGGTCTCAGGGCCAGGGCTGGTTCCTCCTGTAGGTTAGCTTGTGGTTCGAGGGACCGCATTGAAGCTCAACATATTAAACAAATAAGCCATTTTTGAAGAAACTTTAGTACTTTATGTATCTGCATCTGGTTCAGAGTTGTGAAAGACCTTCTTCTCCTTTAACTTCCTCTTAGTGCCTTTCAGCGTTGAGTTAATCCAACCCAGGATCTCCAGATATCTGTGTCTCTCGCAAGAGTCGTCATCTCCGGTCCGTGAAAGACCAATAAATCAAAATGAAAAATTGACCGTTTAATTAAATAAACAGTTTCAGTACGATACGTTGTCTAAATATAACATGAGTGAATCAATAGTTCACAAATAATTAAGATCCTTAATGTGTTTTTTTTTTAATCTCATTGCTTTAGATAAACTGAGTGTAAGATATAATATACATACATATATATATGTATATATATTAATTCCAGGGTGTTTATTAGATAAATTTCTGTATCTGAGTTGAATCGCTAAATTTTGAATCTGAGAGATAGCGTTTGTAAACTGTATCGTATATGTTCAGGTCCGTGATTTTGTGTGTAAATTCAATATTTTATTATATCAATAAAATAGTTAAAAGAATTCAATCTTTATCGTCATTAAGATTTTAGCTTGTTGAGAGTGAATTGTATTTCAATATGTATTCAGTTTAATGGATTTAATATATACATATACGGCATATATACTTTTAAATCTCATATAGCCATCTAGGAATATGTTAAACGTAAATTTACTATATAAACAAATACAGGATTTGATGATTACAATATTCATGTTCATAGAATTACGTTTCATTGATGGTTAAAATTCGCTGTTATACACTAATTATAAATTACTGCATTACATTAATTGATGATAATTCTGCGTAGGCGTTAGTCTAGTACACAAAAGGTCATATTAACATAATACATTCAATAATAGTTCCATAACGAACCAGTTTCCTAATTAAACTCAGTCACAATTAGTAGTAAAGAGAAACTCTGGAGAAGGTAATTACGCAATTCATGTTTGCTGATGTTCGGATCTGTGGCTATTATAGTATTGAGTGTTGCGTGTTTATTTGTTTATTAATTAGAAGTTTGAAATCTCATCTATTTTGGTCTATCACAAGTTTAATTTATATGTCATAAGTTTAATTTAAGTTCGGATTTAAAGTCTGGTTTTATTGTACGCATTATTTTTTCATGTGAAATTGATTTTAATTATTTTGTTGACGACTGATTATTTTAAAAGTTAACTAATGAAATAACTTCATCTTGAAAAGAAAAGAAGATTTATTGCAATTGTAGTACGTTTATTCCTTGAGTGTAATGATGGAGATACTGTTGACCATAGATTGATACAGATGATAGTTTGGGAGTGGTAAGATATAAAAAGCACACTAATGTAATTTACTGTTTCAATGTGCGTCGGATTAAGTTGTATGCTTTCATCGGAGTTCGTTTTTCATCCGGGTTTGGATATCACACTAACCGCATTAAAAAATTGTAACCAACTGTGTTGAAAGCCTAACTTAGGCTGAAACGTTTCCAAATATTAGTATATTATATAGTATTACTGTGTGTTTCAGTCTCTAGAATATGATACATTTTTGTGACACATCTCCATCTAATAACTAAAGAAGCTCCTCCCAGATATCAAAAATGTGGCAACATATTGGCCATAACACACATTTTAGAGGACTGTCCTTTCTACATCAGAAGTTTAATGGAATGTGGAATACCTTTGAATATATCAGTATATCTGGGTAATAAGGATGGAACGGCTACTAAGATTATCAACTTTCTATTCAAAGAAGGTTTATTGATCAACATGTAATTATTTTAATTTATTTATTATTATTATTAATTTTATTCTTTCTTTTTTATATTGAATATAGTATAATATAATATTGAAAAATAATTAGGAATAAATAAAAATAAATGTCGTTGATGACCAATTGGTTTTACGCTTTGACAATACCCAACTAATATATTTTTGTGATATTGAACCTACGATATTTTTGGAGGCTTTCCGTTGAGCTTATCAAGTCTTTGCGTATCGGGCAATATTGATATGATATTTGTAAATTATGTTATAGGCAATTTTTTAAAAAAAACATAATTCAAAGGACATCTTTCTTTTAACCCTCAAAGAATTGCGAAAATATTTTATGCCGAATCTTACTTATTTGAATAGAGCTGAATGTCCAGGAAAAAAAAAAAAATTCATAAAGAGAAATGTAAAAGTTTCATTGGCATATCTATTATGGTTTTGTGAAAAAGTGTTTAAGAGTACTAAAAAATTGAGACATCGACCACATAACATTTTTTTTTATTCTAATGGTTTTGAAATGATGATTAATTGTGCCATGCAAAAAAAAAAGTTTGATTATGACAGTTCTTCTATCATAATACCGGAAAAAACCCCGCTAGTTATCATAGTTATCATTACTGTATTGCTGCTATCGTTTTATTAGCCTAGTTTTTCAGGCACGTGCAAATCTAAAACTGAAAATGGAAAAATAAGATATAAAACGGTAGAAACCTTTTTCTTATGACTGACTATACAAGGTGTCTGAGGAGGAAATGTCAGTAATTAAGGAAGTGATTGTCTACCAAAAATATAGTTCATTGCATCTTCTTATCTAAATCCGTTTTTGAGATATGATTTTTTAAATTGGGTTTTCCGAAAAGAACACGTTTTTTTCCAATAAAAGTACAAATTTCTCTGTTTTAACCGGATATTCTCATCTTTTGACAAACTAAACAAGTTAATGTGAATAATTTTCAGAAATACTCGATCGAATCTCATAAAATGTATTTTCAAGCTTCGACGTTGGGGAATTCACAAAAAGGTTTATTCATTTAAATAGCTTTCCAACTTTACAGAGATTGTTTAATTTCGAAGAGATATCAAGATTGGAAAGTCTAAAAATTGTAGATACCTACAACAATACGCGGACATAGATAATAGGTGAAGTGAATAAAACTGAGTACGTGCTCATTCCTCAAGTGACACAATGGACTGTACTAAGTGTAGGTATCATGTGCTCCAAACATGGGATGATTATTGATTCGGAGTACCTGCTCACCTTTCTAGGTTAATAAAACTCAGAAGGTGCTCCACTAACGTATGTAAAATGTCAGTCTACTATTTCGTAAACTCAGCATTTTACTGAAAAAGTACCCACTCACATAGTAGAGCACGTTCTCAGTTTTATTAACTTAGAAAGGTGAGAAATTACTCCGAATCAATATTCAGCCCATATTTGTAGCACGTGTTCCATACATTTACCAAGAATACCGTTGTGTAACTTCTCTTTATTAACATCTAACTGGAGCATCTGTTCAGTTTTTTGAGGAATGAGCACGTGCTCAGTTTTATTCACTTCACCTATTATAATATATCATAATAGTTTGAAAACATTAAACGTATGTAGCCTATGAACTTTCGCTTGTCTATCGAGGTGTTCATATAATTTATATATTAGTTTTAAAAATCTTAGGAATTGACAATTTCGTTACTTCAACAAATAAATGTCATAAATAATTAGTAACAATAAAGAAAGTGTATGATAAGTTATACATGATAAAAATAAAGTTATACTTTTTACAGTTGAAATTAGAAAGCCAGAGTATTTGCCCTCAATGTAAAGTCAGGCGCTCGAAATCCTTCCCATCGCCTAAACTCGGCTCCCCAGTTATCTAGCGTTAATACTGTTCACACCTGCTGAAAAACTCTGAAAATATCTCAGTACCACCCAGTTGTTAATAGTAATGTAGTTTGGCCGGTTTGTATTTTGGCTCAGTATTTTTCAACTATAGAACGAGAAGAAGCTGGTTATAGTTTTTGTTCTACATTAGAACAATATTCTGGTGGTATTATTTTATTTATCCTGTTTTTACTTCCTTGTACGAATTAAAGGAAGTATTTTAATCGCGAAAATTTTCGGTTTTCAGATTTTTTCGTGGCGTCTGTACGTACATTCGTATGTTCCTACCCACGTTCGTACGTTCGTATCTCGCATAACTCAAAAACAATTAGCCATAGAAAATTGAAATTTTGTATTTAGGATTTTCCCAAAATCTAGTTGTGAGCCTCCCTTTTTAGTCACTGCTTGATCACCGGAAGTGGTACTTTACTTAAAGATCTTAATTCATTTCCATAAAAAGTATATAAAAATACAATGAGAAACTTCTCAAATTTAGTATTTATAATTTATACATTGATTTAAATAACATACTAGATTTTGATCTAAATTGGAAAACCGGAAACGCTACTTTATTTGTAGGTCAAATTAGACTTTCATCCAAAATTATATTAAAATATAATGTAAAAGATCTCAAATTTGGTAAATAGGACTTTTATATCGATATAAATGTATTTACTAGATTTTGGTTAAGATTCATGAGCCGAAAAGAGTACTTTACTTGAAGGTCATAATAAGCTTACATCAAAAATTATATTTAAATTAAAAGAGAAATCATATGTTTCGGTAATAAAGGTTACAAATGCAATTTGTTTTCCAATACAATTAAACATTTTTATTACTTGTTTTAAGTATTAAAATTTAGTGTAAAATACTGGTTTTCCTCCCCATTTGTGAGATCAACAAGTCTGCATCATGAGAATAAGACATTAGTTATGTGGGTTTTTCCGCTTAAAATGTGGAAGCTGTCGAATTCTAATGCTTTTTCCAGTGATATTGACGGTTTTATTGTTGTCACGGAACATGAAGAAATATCTTGGAAACTAGTTACCTGCTGAAGGAAAACGACATATAATAACGGAATGAAACCTCCAGTAACAATAGTGTGTGTTTCAATAGATGGATGTCGGGACGCCGAGTATTGTTTTTACTGCAATCTTCGGAAACTAGTAACCAAATTGAGTATCACTTTTTGAGCCAGGGATTTATAATTTAATAGGCGTACAAGGAAGTCATGTGTTGTCCATATCAGATATTTTTTATCTTGTACCTTGGTTTTATTTTACCCAAATAATTTTCGAAAGTGGTTTACTACCGCAAACACAGTGTGTTTCGTTTGTAATATTGTTTGTCCAACAATTTTACTTATTATTTATTTTTAAATTTCTTTTTGTTCAATTAGAAAATGAAGTGAAATCAAATACTACAACGTAAAAAAAAAAAAAATACTATACCTACCTTAATTACTGGCATTTCCTTCTGGGACACCCTGTATACAGACTCGTTTTATTCTCGGACCCTGAAAAAGTAATTTTAAAAACTGGAATTGAAATGCCCTTGAGCTATAGTTTAGATCAAAATATAGCAGATTAAAGTTGCAACTTAAGGTTACAGCTTTTATAAAGTGTAATAGGAACCTTTTAAATAATTATTTTTCCTCTTTTAAAATTGAGAGAAATTAAGTTAGATGGCGCGACAAATGCGTTTATATCTAAACCATGCCTATTATCATTCTAATTAATATTTTTTCATTCAAGACAGGAACCTCAAAATAACCGTTTTTCTTCCAGAGCTCATCAAGACCGCAGGAGAGAGCCGATGAGGTGGGTACCCACGTTATCAGCCCTAATGCACCGAGGGGGGTCCCTAATGCTTGTTTTTAGGATTAACGGTTCCCCGATGATGAAACCTAAACTGGCTAACCTAATCCAATTTGTCTCTAAGTGTTATCCTTCTGCCTTTTCTGGGCGAAATTAATTATATCAGCCTTGTTTTCGAGTTATACAATTAAATTTTGGCTTTCATTCCGTTTTAGAATTTCGTGCTAAATGAAAATACTTGCCTAAAACATAAGTCAGTTTGTAGCATTCCAAAAGCGGAAATGTTAAAACATGTAAAAACTTCATTATGTTTTTACATGGCTCCAATTCTCTACGCGGTTTGATTCGATTTTTCAAAGATTCGTTTATTACATTACAACAACGCCTCTTAAAAACATTGTTTTATTTCGCATTGTATAAAGCAATTGTCTAGCTGATACTTTTGCGAAGATTGTCTTTTTTGATTGAGAAATCACCGATAATTAAGTGATATCTTAGTAACCATTTCAGAATTAGTTTCATTTGATCTTGGAGGAAATGATAAGAATACATTCCGATGCAATTTATTGAGCACACCAGTGTGGGGAAATTGTAATATTGTTTTGTGTTAAATTTGGTATGTTAGCACTATTAATTTAGTAAATAATATATTTAAAAATTATAGAATTTTTTGGGATACGCACCGGTACCTCGTACTGTACCACCCTGGGTGAAGGAACTGCGTGGTGATTCTGCAATGCGAGTTTGGGGGCTGGGCAAGGATCTTTTTGTCAGACACTTGACCTTCAAAAGATACGAATATGTTACGTAGACTCTGCTGTCAGTGAAAAGTAGTATGTAGTTAAGACCGCCGTCAGAAGAGATGATAAATGGAATAGGCATACTTTGCGAGAAGGTCAGGTGGAATCATATGAAATATTATTTTAAAATATCTGGAGAGAGCTCAGCATGAAAATATGGACAGCATTTGGAATAAGAATAAGGCTGGAATTCTGGAATTGGAACTAAGAAGTTTCAAACCATTCTTGGAAGTGGGAGGATTCCTTATCAATCTCCAAAGAAGAGGCTTGTTGGATAGGATGGGGGAAGACATCGTCCGGTAGATGTTGCATCGTGGGTCTGACACCATCTCTCTACTCCGAAAGCTGGCCTAGAAATTAAATTAAATGTTAATCTATTTTATCTCTTATTTTCTTATAAGATATAACACTCTTTATACTATTTTATTTCAGTATCTGTAAGTATATGCTCTCCGATGCTTAGTTATTTATCAAATCATTTAGCTGTTGCGAATTTTAAGATTTAGCAATATCCATCTATTTTAGAAATAACAATTTATTGCCAATAATTGAAAATATTAAACAACTAATTAGTAATCTCAAAAATATTTTTTGATACCCTGTTTCTGTTATCAACAATTCAGGTGATATTTTAGAAGGTGAAATTTATCTATAACCATTATTGTAAATGTTTAAACTTGAGGTCCTTAGGCAAAAACAATAATATTCGCTCAGTTGCTTGTTGTTATTACCGGATTATATTGTTCCTGATTCAATATTAAATCAGGCATTATGAATTCATTATCGATGCATTATGCATGCATCCGCTTATAATAATCCAGAGAGCACAACAATAGAATCAGATCCAATTGTTTGTTGTTGTTCAATAATAGTTGTACTATTTAGTTGCATTGTTGTTCTGTTTTCCTCATGCCGATTGACTGTTCTTTTTTTCCATCGAACTCAAGAGTTGCCTATGTCAAATCACCTGCTATTTTTTTTTAATATTTTCATTTTTTAATTAACAGTTGGGAATTTAGGAGTGAAGGTGCGAAAAATAATACACAAAAAACAAAACAAAAAACTGTCATTCAACTTGGTGTATGACTGATGTGGCATTGACAACTTATTGACGTTAACTCCATCATCTAGACTAGATTGTGACAAAACCAAAGAGATGCTGATGTAGATGGAAACTCTATGCAGCTGCTATCTTGTCAGTGTTCCCCGTAGGGATCCCTTTTGAAAGGCGAATCGAAAAGTCTGGAATACAAAAAGATCCTAAAATATAAGCCTGGCCATTAATCAGAGGTAGGAGACAAATCCTAACCAGGTGAAGTGTGTGTGCGTGGATTATAAATCAGCGGAGAGGTAGAGCTGAACAAAACCCTCCTGTTACTAAGAGCCTTTACCGCTCTCCATGAGGTCTCTCACTTATTCTTTTCATCTGTATGTTACATTTTTTTCTTCTTCTAAATGATATTGTAACAGTTTATACCTCTTATAAAATTGTCCATGTAATTTGAAATTTATTTGTCAAGATAAGTTTATATCAATTAAAATATTTGACAATTATTCTTTTTAAAATTAAGTATATTTCGAACTAGTTTTACTATAATCATTCTATTTTCTCGAGATTCTAGTAAAAAAATAGATCAATATTATTCGATCTTTTTCTTTTTAACTTCACTTCTATTTTTAATAATCTGCATCTACTCCAGCTAGTGATTACTAGCTTAACATTTTTATTTTTTTATTTCAAATCTCCAACGTTTCGGACATTATCAAGGAAACTCTGTTAACATGCAGGCCTTATTAAATATCTTATTTACTTTTCAATTAGCAATTTCGTGATTATCGAAAATTACATACCTATAATATAATATTCTTGTTTAAAACAATTATCACATCCCGTTTTTCAATTATAGAGTCTTTTCAAGCTACTCTGTCCAAATTCTCCTGCACTGCAAATTTATCTATTCTAGTATATTATATATTTAGTTATTATATTATAATATTAATAAAAATAATAAAAAATCATTCTAAGTTTTAATAAAAAAAAATGTTTAACTACTTACTATTAATTATTTCAACTACCTAAGTATATCGTGGAATCAATCATTATTTCACTTTGCCAAAATTTTATCTCTTTAAATTCTACCTACCTACCTACCTTAGGTTTTATTTATCAGGACATTTCAATGTTTCTTTCATTAGCAAATTTTATTAATAAAAATGTTTATTCCGTAATTAACCGTAATTTGAACCCTCACATTATAATCTTATTACTCTTATAATATGGACAATAACATTTATTTCACAGGCAACAATTTATCGTGCTAAATTATTCATTTTAATATCATTTTTTTTTTATAATGTTATATTTTTTGTTTTATTTCCAAATTTTGAGTAATTTTTTATAAGAGAAATCAAAATTAAAACAATAAAAGTGTGTGACATTTCGGGGTTTGGGCCCATCTTCAGGATTTAACTTTTACTTCAATTCATCCATTTACTTCCATCCATCTACTCTTGATTTGCCAACTAAAAATCCATATGACTATGGAAGTTACTTCTACTAGGCATTTCACTCTACTAGTATAGTTTTATAACTGCATAATAATATAATGACGAAATAGTTATATGGATGTATTGTTGGCATATTAGGAGTGGACAAAGTTAAATAATAAGATAAATCCTGTAGGTGGGGCAAACCTCCGAAGCGTTGATGTGATGTGGTATGTGTTTTGAATAAAAAGGAATATTGGGAATTTTCACATCTTATTATTCACATTTAATTTTCTCCCAAATTTTAAAAGATATTTAATAACAAAATTAAAACATTCTTTTACCTACTCCAACTTTCCTTTCACTCATTCATTTCTTTCTAATAAAATTTTGAATTACTAAGCTTAATATTTTATTTTTAACAATTCCAAACCATTATATATTGATTCTGCTCAATATTTCTGCATACTTATTGATTTAAATTTTTCCAATCTTATTTAAAATTCAATGTACAATTATCATTTTTAGAGATATAAAGGACCTCTAGATTCATATTTTAATCTGGTTGTGATTTTATAGTGTATTGATTACTAAACCAAAAGAATTTTTAGTAATATTCCTTTGAAATATTACGTTACCAAACCAGTTCATATTATGCACATTTATCTGTTACTAAGTTGATTACCTGCTCCCTCAGACGACAATACAAAGTTGATTAAAACAGATTAATTATAATTGAGTGTTAACAAGTAGAGAGGTAGGCTAGGTATAATTCAGACTCAATCAAGCTGAAAATGGTACTCGAGCATGAATACATTTCAGGCCGACGTTCAATCATAGGACAATATCCTACAGTTTCCAAGTTCTTGATCGTACGCATATACATATAGTATACAGTGCGTAGGTTGATTCATCCAGTTGTTCTCTGTTCTCAAAACTGTTACTTTTTCTAAATACAAAAGCTGCAATCATATATAACTTCGTGACAAAGATACTACGTCATTTAGCTTAATTTACTAAAAAAATTATATACTATTATAAAAAATAAAAATTCTCTAAATAATGATTTACATAATTATTATAGTATATATTTTTATTATATTTAGCACTTTATATGACATACGCAAACAACATAAATGTTGAAAGGTGAACATAAACAAAAAAATAAATAAGCAATACACCAGCCCTTCTCAGACAAATAGAGTTACAAATAAATGGAGCAATTAAATATATAGATGGTTGGCTTGCTGGACTTGCAGAAATAGAGAAAAACACTTTATTATAAGAGTACTGCCCAACTCTATTCACTGCATACTTTATATCTCAGTAGACAATTTTGTAGAATTTACAATAATTATACTGTATAAAACATATATATATATATATATATATATATATATATATATATATATATATATATATATATATATATATATATATAAATAAATTTGTTGTTTTTCATTTAGTTTTATTCTATTTTACTCTTTTAACCTCTTTTTTTTTTTACTAAGTACACTAGTATATGATTCATTTGCACTAGCGAAAGCTATTATTTCGCTACCACGGTGTGACAAGGTCCTAAGTGCTCTAACCTTAATTTTAAGAAAAACGAGTTTGTTCTAAAACTTAAACTCTAGAAGTGCTAAAATTTTTTCGTTATCAATTAAGTTGATCAATTTTCTCCTCATTACTTTACATGGTTTAGTATGACTTTTGGAGTTGTTTTAATGAAATAATTTCATACCTCTAATTTTATATAAAATATGTCGAAATATAAAAAATAAAATAAATTAGTAAAACAGCTATTTCTCAAAATATCGCAGAGAGATTTGGTTTCTCCTGTTCATTAGACAAAGGGGAGTCAGAAGCTCCAATAATCTCATTTTAGCCAAAAATTTCAGGTACAACCTTGTCAAACTAAGGTAGCGATTTGCAAGAGATAAATATTTGTAAGTACACATATACAGAGCATTTCCAATGAAAATAAACATTATTAATATCTTCCTGTTAGCTATATACACTCTCCGTCATCAAGGATTACTCTGAAAGAAATTGAAAACAATTGAATATATAATAAAAAATAACTGTGTTAAAATAATGGAATGAATAGCCACAAAAAGAGGCAATAAAGTTCAGGTTAACCAATCCATTCCCACAGTTAGAGGAACTTCATAGTAGAACAATAGGAACTGGATCGTTTTTAGTCGCTTTGGGAGTTGGATCTGCCAGCAAATGGTTGGTTATCTCTGGGATAATGAACTTCGTTCTCAACTTGCCAAGTGATAAATTACATTTAAGAGGACCGCGGAGGGAAGGATGGGTCGAAGAATATCTTACAACCAACCGAATAGCAGTTGACAATTATTGGATAACTTTACAAAAATTATTACTGAATTAAACATAAATATTATATAAAATTTTTTGAGAGTCAATAATTTAAAAAAAAAATATATTACCCATCTTTCTTTTGTTGGAAGTCATAACTCCAATCCCCTTTCATGAGAAATGTGGTAGGTGTGTTGAAGAACGAGCGAACATCTTTGATTAATGTCTCTTTCGCAAAACTTTCACTAACTTGTTCGATCTGCAACCCACTATTAGAACTGTCAAGGTTCTACGAAGTTCTTGTATACAGGGGTCATCTCTTTGCATTGTTTTAGTTACGAACAAAAAAAAAATGCGTTGATAAATACTTTTATTAACTAAACTCTGAGGCAAAAATTTATTGTTTATTAATTTATTAGTATTTGTTTATTATTTATATTTATTATTTATTCATTGAAAGTATATTGAGGTCTTTTTGGATAATTTTGTTTGTCACACGATAATGAGCATCAAGGATTCTTCGAAGGATTTTGGATTGCAAGGATTGGAAATGGGAGGAATTTGATGGTCTCATGGAGTCCCAAAGCTAAATTTCGTATGCCCAAATAGGCCTGATAATGTTAATGTATATGAACTTTTTATAATAAATTAAAAATTTGGAGTCTTTGTCAAGTTAAGGCTGGTACCTACCAGTTTTTTATCGTTTTAATCTTGTATATATTGTAAGACACTTGTCTAGATGGAGCCCCAGGAACTGTTAAATAGGGTAGAACATTATTAATGAACTCTATAGGACAGGATGTAGTAAGTTTGCGATGAAGGTTAAAAGAGATTTGTTGGGATTTATTTCAATTGAGAAGCTAAATTTTAATCTAATATTCACTGCATGCTAAAAAAATATTTATAATAATTAACTAGCGCAGAATACTTAAGGCTGGTGTCACATGAAATTTTATCCACGTGTTCTTCATCTGCCAACGAAATGTATTGTTAAAGTAAATCAGTTTCCAAACTCACCTTGGGGAGAGGAAGGGGGATAGGGAACTTTAGAAGGACTCGGCCGATTTTTATGTAACATACAAGGGGGAGGTGTGTCTGTCGCCGATTTTGATCAATTTTGTTTTTGGGTGATTCTACATTGAATAAAAGTCTACGTGCTCAACCGTTTCGTCCAATGGGTCCATGGAGTTGAGAAAAAAATAAATAAAGGGACTGTTTTATTTTATATCTCCAGTTTAAAAAATGACATCGACATGATTTTCCAGAAAAAAAAATGTTTTTGTAATATATCAAAAGAAAAATATGAACATTAAAAAAATATCTGATTTGGACAACACATGACTTCCTTGACGCCTATTATACTATAAATCGATGGCTCAAAAAGTGATCCTGAATTTGGTTACTAGTTTCCGAAGATACTTTAAACAAGCAATAAAAATGTTTAATTGGATTGGAAACCAAATCGCGTTTGTAACCTTTATTACCGAATCATATCCTTTACCGAAGGCACAAATTTAGTTTGAATCGTTCAAAGGGTTTCTGATTTATGGGCTACTTTTTGAATCTTTAAAAAAATTGATGGCAAATAGTTTAGTAAAACAAAACTTTTAGTAAAAAAAATATGTCTGGGCAAAATTATTAGTAAACAAATTTTATTTTTAGATTCGCATGAAAATTTGAATATAGCGGCTTTTCGAAGGATTAAAACCAAATTTGATGCCAGGACTGAATAAACAAATTCTGTTAACTTACTTCACTCTATAGAAGAGTACTGCCTTCATTACATACAATTAAATAAACCCTTCAGATCGCTCTAAAATTTACTATACTTTATAATTTTCCTTAATTGTACTGTGAAAAATAAATATTTTGTTGGATAAACCATGTAGATATCATTTTTTAAACTGGAGATATAAAATAAAGCAGCTCCTTTATTTATTTTGTAAAGCTCTTAGGACCCATTGGACGAAACAGTTGAGCATCTGTCGATTTTTATTCAACGTAGAATCACCCAAGAAAAATCACCTGTTCATATTTGATTGATGAAACGTATAAGAACAGTTTTGATTAAAGACTTTAATTGATTGAATATAAAATTCAGCGTTTTATTGGTTTCTCGTTTTTTATTTATTTTTAATTAATAATTTATATGTCATTTTCGCTTCACCATATCCTCGTTGTAAGTAGTGAAATTTATATGGTGATTATTTCTGATTAATTTTGTACGTATGCTTAAATGTTGTGCATTTGGATTGTGGTAGTATTAATGGAGAGGGAATCATATTGTTTGCGGGGGAGGGAGGAGGGGAGTAGGGATGGCGAGATGAAACAGCCCCTGGAGAACCGCTGAGTGCTCCATTAGGAATTTATAAACGGCCTACTTAGAACAGCCGCAACGGTTCCTTACCAACTGAGCCCCGAGCCCATGTGTTATGTATGTAAATGAATCTGAAAAGTTCCCTATCAGCTTCTCTAACAGCGTTCCCTTAAGAAGTTGTTTTCATTACTATAAGCCGGCGTTGAGAAGGAGAAAATTTTCGAAAGAGATCTAGAAAAAAAAAATCAAGTTAATATTTGATCAGTTAATCCAGAAGAAGAAAAAAAAGTTGAGGCAATATTTGCAAGTTTAATCTCATTTTCAAGAGTGAGGTAGAAATAATTTGATGCTGCATGAAAAATGGGAGTATGAAATGTAAGCAACTCTCGTTCTTTCTTTAGGAAATTTCTGCCATATTTCATTTTTATTTTTTAACCTCAGAAAACCAAGAGGTCTTTTAAGGAAAATATGTGTAGTATGGACATGTTTATTTATATCTTCAACATGAGATCTCAATTTGGCGAATAAAATAATAACAATGATCGTAGAACTATGATAGAGAACTAGATAATAAATAATTAAATAAACTTCAGATATTTAAATTTAAATAACTATTATTATCTTAATGTGTTAGGTTTATGCAGCAAAATAAGCATCCAAAATATATTATATTTAATTCGTTTGGTATTAACGTACTAGGAACTTTAATTCTATCTTGAGAATTTCGTCTATAATGTTCCTAATCTTTATCGCTTCACTATTTTTTTGCAGCAATGGATAACAAATAAATTTAAAAAAAAATGTAGTGAAGGAAGGAAATAGTAATTTATTGACGCAATAATTTCATAAGCAAGTACATATGAGACTCATTTATTAACTAAATTTCCTTTTAAGGAATCTTTAAGAACTTACGCAACGTTTGTTTCATGTTTTCATCTTCTATCAAAGCATACAGAATTTAGAAAATACATTTATTACATAAATTTACTATCGAGTTCACTGTCACCTAAAATATAGTACAAAATATTGTTTTTGTAGAAGAATCTTGGTTTGGGGTTGCGGTCAATAAATAAACACGATTAAGAAAATACTTATTATAATGTGTGCCGACGTTTCGGCCTAAGATTTAGTCCATCATCAGAAGTGAGCGACGTGTAGTACAAACGCCAGCCAATTCGGTCCTGATAAAACTTATGCCGAAACGTTGGCACACATTATAATAATATTTTCTTATTTGTGTGTTTATTTAATGACCGCATCTCCTACCAAGATTCTCCTCCGTACATTTTCCACGGACAATCATACTCTCACCATTAACAATATTGTTTTGTTGACTAGTATAAAATTATAAACAATATTTTAAGAATTTTCTGTTCTGTTCATCACCGACAGTAAAAAGTTTCACCAATACTAACTTTTTTATTTCAAAACACGGACAGGATGTTAACAATAGATTAGAGCTGAAATGTGTAAATCAGCACTTGATTTAAAGCCCATTGATATTTTTAAATTGTGTTTTTAAAGTTTTTATTGAACAACATAACTTTTTTTATTTGCTAACAGTCGGTAGGTATATAGGTATATAAATATGCATATTCTCTTATTATATATATTTATGATCTTACCACAGTCGTGTTAATTTCAAATATTCAGACTATGCTAATGACTTATAAGGTTTTATTAGGTATTATTATTTTTTTTTATGGCCTTAATCAAATGGACTCATGGATTTTCATTTCACTTTGCATACCAACATTTTGAGATCGAGTTCAGTTTGTGCAATAGAAATTTTCGGAAATGGTGTTTTTCAATTTCGACCAATTTCGAAATTACTAAAGGCATATTTTCTTTTTTGTCCCTCAGTTATCGACCCTAAAGAAGGATTAAAAGAGAAACTGCGGTTTCAGAGAGATAGCTTCGTTCTGCCATCAACAACAATAAATGCATTGTGTTGTGCAATTTACATTACGTGATTCCGAGAGAAAAAATTGATTACGTAAACTAATTGTTTGATAGAATTGTTTTCTATGAGATCCATCAGCTAACGTGAATATATTTTTCAAGAGAAAATGTAATTGTAATTGTAATTCATAATTTATGGAAATTACTTAAACACTCGTAGTTGTATATTGTCAGGATAAAAGCTCATTTTTAGTTTCCAGACAAGATCATGTCAATAAGTTGTATTTATTGTACATTTTGTTTTTAATTTTTGTAATTTAAAATTCTTTTAAAGTTTACGTTGGTAATCTTCATGAAATTTGCAATACGGATAAAGAATTGCAATTGACGAAGGAAGTCAAAGCTGCCGTTCAAGTTCAGATACTATATATTTTCCCTTCTATCTGATGAACTGAAATTTTGTTTCTCGAGAAAAGGAACCAAAGTTGTTGGTCTTTCCTAGTTATATTTATTTAGCACTGTTGACTTTCGGCTTTGTTAAATAAATATCAGAAGAAAGACCAACTTTCTCTTCTGTTAACAAAAATGATTCCTGCTCAGATGCTACGGTTCTCAATTTAGCAAAATGTATAAAATATTATTAATTATTATTGTTTCTTCTTCAACTTTTAATAAATTTAGGTCTTTGGAGATTATTCTTATTTTTATACAGACAGAATACTTTCAATGTTTTTATTACTTCAATAATATAGTTTTTTTTACAAACTGAAAATATTTATTTTTCCCTGACAAGAAAATTGTCCACAGTAGTTTTGATATTATGTTCGTTCGAAATTGAGGTCGATGAGGTATTTATTTTATGACTCATCCTAATTACACCAAAGATCTTAAAATTATTTATTATTTCCGTAATTTTCCTTTCCAAGTCCAAACGTTATTCATTCCATTTTGGATGGAACTTTTTCTTTCTCAAATAAATTCTTTTCCATCTCAAATGTAACGCAGACAAACTTCGATTAATCCAGAAAGATTCTATATTTAATTTTTTTGTGATTTACATCTGTAAATAATTTTTACATTATAAATTGGAACATTTAATTATTTATTTTTATTAATTAAATTTTGGAATTAAAGTGGTTCTTTTTTTAGCCATTCTATTTAATTCATTCTTTCATTCAAAAATGATTATAAAATTCAGTACTAAAATTCTATGATATTATTGCTCATTCATTCGAATTTTTTCTATTTTCTTTAATGCATCATCAAAATTAATAATTAGCATTATCAATTACTCTAAGTAATTGTCTGAAGATTTATAACTTAAAATTTATTTTATTTTTATAATTATCATTATGTAGATACCAGAAGTAATTTAATGGTTCTGCCTGATGAGAACCAACTGTCTAATGGGCTAATAATTTTAAGATCTCAGGGATAAACAAATGTATTCAAAGTCCATTTTAATCGTTATATTGCAGTTACAAGTCAAATGTAACGTTTTTCAATTCTAATGTTACTCATTCCGAGTCAGATATAACGCTTTTCATTTCAAATATAACCTTTTCAATTTGAAATACAACCTCATTCTAGCTTATATGTAAATAATACATTACAATTATATTTTATATTTTTAATAATAATCACTTTTCAGGTTTCAATAATATTTTTTGAATTTCTTTTGGTATTTTTTCTTTTATCAGGTTCTGGATAAAAATAATTTTACTTGTTCAATTATTTTTATTTTATTTAGATGGTTTAGTTTAGTTTATTATTTAGATGGCGCCACTACCGAATTTTCGTTAGCAAGTGAACATTTCTATTAATAATTTTTGTTTACAGAAACCTTCTGTATATTGATGGTTTATTATAAAAAATGATAATAAAATAAATGATTTTTTGGCTTCCTTTTTTAAATGTCAATTATTCTTGACTATTAACAAATTAATTAGGTGGTTCAGTTAATTAATTACATATCAGTGTAACAATTTTTTATTTTATTTGTTTATCTGAATAGGTTTCTTGTCCATGACCATGTTACTTCTCTTATCATCTAGATAGGAAAAGTATTGTCATTGGAGGAAATTCTCTGTATCTGCATATTGACGAATTTTAACGTTTCAGAGCCCTCTGAATTCAAAAAACGTGTTTTCAACTATTGGTCTGCGTATCTCCACCACGGTTATCTCTAGAACAGGCAGATCGATTTATTTATTTTTTCGTTTGGTGGATTTTTCCTCCCATTGCCTGTGTACCAAATCGGGCACCCAGTGCGCAATAACACGAGTCTTATATAGACTGTTGTGCCCAAAACTCGAAAAGGTTGCATTCTATGTTTATGCATTCTGAATTATGCTTGATGATGATTTTTTTTTTAACAGTAAAGTATGTTTATGCACTTTCCAAATTTCGTTCTCTCACTTTGATGTCATTACCACGCAAAAATCAAAATGCCGGAGATAAAGCCTTGAAAAAATGGATGAGCTGAAGGCCAGCAACCAGCGGACAACGGATTCAAAACTACGGAGCTTATCTTAACGCATTTTTGTCATAAGATGAGTCGCATGTCTTTATTGTTGTCATTACCACGGCATTTTTTTTATTTCTTTTTGTACATTATCTTCACATATTTATGACTTTTAATCGAGTGCCAAAATTACAAATAAAATAAAAATAAAAATTATTTTAATGTAATAATTAAAACTTTCATTAGTTATTTAACCAAAACAGCTCAAAAATAAGAGTAAGATTGTAACTGCTGTGCTATGATTGACTCCACAGGACTGACCGAATTTAGAACTAAGCGCTTGGGAAACTGGCCTTGTTTTTGTTAAGAAGTCTTTAATTTCAAAAGATCTTTATTATTGCATTGCGAATGAAACCAACTATCAAAACAATGTCTAACTTATTCTATATGCGCACTTGGCCATATTTGTAACTGGGCCACTCATATATATATATATATATGAAAAGAAGAAATAGGAAAATTACTAAATACTTTTGATATAGTTACATGTATTTGAGTACATTGGAAGGGTCATGATAAAAACAGGATAAGTTCATTTTTTATTTTATGATGTTGGAGCAAATTTGTGTCACTTCACATCGAATCGTGTGTATTGTTCAGATGGAATTAGTCAAAATACCTAGTTTTTAAACGAAAAATAACAGCTGGTCAGGTGATAAACAATGTAATTTAAAATGTAACTTCGTTCACCTGAATTTTTTGAAAACAAATTGTATGCTGTTTTTTCCAAGTATCTGTTTCATTGGTGTATATTAATATGTATTACAGCAACTATTTATATTTTGGCACAATCACTGATTAAATAGAGTGTTCACTTTCAGCTTTTAGTGCGATGTTTATTTTAATTAAATATTTCTTAATTCAGTTAACCCCTTCATCGAAATTTAATCCATTATTCAGCTTATACCGAAGCAAGGGTTATGATCTGTTCTTAGTAGGATCATGTCATGAGAGGACTTTGATATTAATCTGGTTAGCTTTGGCAAGGGGCGTCTGACAGAATGTAAGGTGTAATACATTACTCCAACAACACTGTCCATTAGTTCCAACAAAGGATATCATTCAACATTGCTGTAATATTACTAACCCTCTTATTTTTTCTCCATTCCTACGGTTTCTTCTTTCTCTATTGCAACTGTGTTACTAAACAGTTGAATAGTAATTGGATACAGTTGTGCCCCAACAATTTTCATCCATTACATCCTATCGAGCCTTGAATACCCTGTATACTTCCCTTCACCGAATCCCGTCAAAATTTTAGTCATTAATATATTAAATTTTATTTGATTTGTAATTCATTGTCAGCTATAGGCCCGCAAGCGCTTATGCGGTTCGTTATAATATATATATATATATATATATATATATATATATATATATATATATATATATATATATATATATATATATATATATATATATTTAAATACCCAATCATTAAAAAATGTTTTATAACACAAGAAAGATTTTTCGATTGTATTTTAATAAAAAGTTGTCTTTCGTTTATCATCTCATAATTAATAATGTTACTCAATCTATAAAAAAAAAAAAAAATAAACATAAAAATAAAAATAAAAACATTTTAAAGCTACTTTACCTAAATTACCGCATTATGAACTTTTCATTGCACAATATAATTTTTTTTTTAATTTTTTTCGATATTAGAAACAAAAATTGCTTTTATAGTTAAAATTAACTCAATATTTTTTTTTTATCTTTTCATACCGTTGTGCATCTAAGAAAGGACAGTTTCTTTAAAAACGCTGCAAATTATATTTAAAATATAAAATAATATTATTTGTATTGAATACTTTCAGTTTCTAAAAGGTTTTGGTATGATGATTCCAAAATTCTATATTTTTCCTCTGTCTTCATTAATGACCGAGATACGGCCATATGAAATCTTTAAACTGTAACCTGTGACTTTGGAGCCAAATCACAAAAAAATCGTCCCAGTATTCTCGGAGAAAAACCGCATATGGCGCGCATTAGGCTGTCTAATGCGACCTACACACATGTAAACATCGGTTCGCGAACAACGATGCACTATAAGAACCGTTGTTAAGAAAACTTAAGAACTGTTGCTCGTCAGCTCTATACAATTGGAAATTTGGTTCGCCGAACCGATGTTCCCATGTGTGTACCTCGCTTTAGCAATCCAGTGCGACAAAAGTCAATGTAAATTGATTAATTGTGTTTTTAGGTCAAAATTATTTTTGGAAATAATTATTTTTGGAAATATTATAGTTCCAATCCAACGTATGAATAAGTTCTATTACTTCTTCAGAAAAGCTAATTTTTTTTTTTTAGGTAATGGTCTAGCATATAAGTTCATTGGATCAGAGGATATTAAGAAAATCCCTACGATACTTGTCTTACTCATCAACGCAGCATCCCTCTTCCCCGACAGTTTTAATTTTTGTTCCGTTGCATCGCAGGGTTCCCTTACTGACCACTAATAAATAATCTCAGTAATAAAGGCTCGACTTGTCTTCGTTTTGATTGGTATCTCATTCATCGAAATTTTTTGAAGGCCTGCCAAAAGTCGTTGAAGGCAAATTGAAATAAATTTCTTCAATCAACCAGTTTTCATGCTTCGGCTACGTATAGATCCGCTGTATTGTAAAGCTACGATTACACTGGATCCAGTGTCGCTTTGAAACTTTAAAAAATAAAATCAAAGGATTGAAGAAATTCTTCTTTTATACATTTAGGAGGATCCTGAAGGTTGAATTTATTTTTTGTATATTCATACAAGATATCACGGCATTCCTGATCTGGTCTATTAGTTGATTTTTGATCCCTTAAATAAATGCACACTTCACTCTTTTTAATCTCATATTTCGCAACTGAAATGAAAACAATTATATAATTGCAAATGATGCAATTGAATTTGATAACTGTGTAAAATACAAGACTGGTATAAACAGGAAATGTAAATATATATTTCTAAGTTCTCAGAAGTTCCGAGAACGTTAAAACATTTTAAAATTTGTATTTTAGTGATCTTCATTTAAATTTATGATCAATTTCAATAATGTTATTTTCAAATCTTACGCAACTTTTTATGAATTCAGTTGGAACAGTTTAAAAACAACTTACCTCTAGGGGTTTGAATCCATATTTTTGAAAATATTTAAACTTAAAGGCGTGAAATTTAATAGCTGTTTACTCTAGCAATCTAAAAGATAAATTAGCAGTTTAGACGACCTTCATGTATAAGGCATATATTCCGTGTTTTTTTGCTTTGAACTCGGTTAATATGATTATTTTTAATATTCCTGAACACTAGTCTCATTTTAGAATTAAATTTTGTACCAAATATATCCCATAAATGCTTTTAATTTTGAGCTGCTAGATTGTGATAGGCAGCCAACTGTGCCGTGGCGGACGGATTTTTTTATTCGATTTTTTTGTATCTGAAACAGTAAAACTTTAAGTTTTGAGGGGAGGGGATTAACTTTTTTTTTATCTCTGTAAATTACAAGGGTTCATTACTGATGATTATAAACTAAAATTAACAAAAATAAAAAATAGAATTTTTACTAGAACAATTTTCCTGATGGCTTCAGATTGCATCAGCATTTGCATTTATCCGCGATAGGATAATTTATTTTATTTTACACACAAATTATTCTCTTATACAAACATTCAAATTCTTTTAAAAATGTAGCAATAATTAATACAAAGTGAAATTATATCATTGCGACATTTGTGATATTCACAAAATCCACTTCTTGCCAATTAAATTTCTTCCAACCAAATTCTGCTGTCTACACTGACAATAGGTATGAGTGTTGAACTAATGTACAGCAGCGTTATTTTTGTTACATTGTAATAAAAAAATCTGTAAAATAATTTTCCGAAAATGCAATTAATTTGTATAATTTTAAACCAATATCCAACAATTATTTGTATATTTATTAATTTTTCAAAATAATCTTAAAGAGAATTGTTGCAAATAAATAACGGATATGAAGTCGTTCATTTCTTTTCCGAAATTGTTATCCTACCCATGGCCATCGGAGACAGCACGTTCAGCTGACCTTTCTTAACAAGTGGTGGACGAGAAAATAATTCTCAGCTGTCAACAGGTTGTCAGTAAACTGGCTCTCTTGGCTGGTTCGTGTAACTGTCATTAAGAAAAGAAGGGACGAAGCAGTTATATTAATTTAGGAAAATCGTTTGCTATCGCCATTAAAATATAATCAAGTTTAATAGTCTAATTAACTATATTGTGCGTTCAGAAACAGTTTTAAGATAAAATTCTTTAATAGCTAGATAAACGCATTTCCATGATAGAAAAAAAAATAATATTTTGATAATGTGGTGCTATATCCGTTGCTCCTATTAATAATCGGTTAAACGAAAAATTCTATTTTTGGAGCAGTTTTTAGCAAAACTTGTCATACCTAATTGTGGTTTCTCCCCACCATTGTTGACCCAAGAAGACAACACATACATCCGAGTGGGACAGTGAGCTTAAACTATTTTTATTTTAAATCGGGTCATGATGATTAAACAAACATGCGCCCATATTGCATACTTTACAATAAAAAAAAAATAATCGCTATATTATGTAAATATGTTAAACCGAACTCTATTCTGAAGGTTTTCAAGAGAAAAAAAAAACCGTTTGAACAACAGACAACTTCATTTATAAAATTGTTAATTAATAAAACTGCACTAAATTAATTAAACAGTTATTTTTCCAATGAGTTTTGATTTCCCTCATTAAGAAAAATATGTTCAATGATTTATAAGCACAGATTTCTTATTTAAATTCTATTCACGAGCTGTATAAATGAGGCATAGCATTTCAAAATCTTTCTTATAGTGTTAAATTTTCATTCCTCGTTTTTATCTTTTTTTTTTTGACTCGAAAGGATTTTTTTTTTCTATAATTCAAGTTAATTTTTAAGGTTTACCATTCTGAGGTGTAGTGTAATTTACTTTTGTAATGCAAACAAAAAGCACTGTTTTGAAAGTGTAATCGTTAAAAACGTTTTCTATCTCGTTTTTAGATGAACAAAAAATTGTTATTGCTTGATTTATTTATGTGTTTCTGGTACTTACTTACCTCTAAATATAAAATATAATGGAAACATTAATTAGGATAAATATATATATATATATATATATATATATATATATATATATATATATACACATACATATATATATATATATATATATATATATATATATATATACACAACAATAATAATAAGAAACTCTTTATTTATTCTTTATTTATTTAGTCCCTTTAGAATAAGAATTACAGGCAATGATAGGTGGGTTTCAGAGCATTAGAGGAAATGATTTAGGAACATATGTGTTAACAGATAATTTAAAAAGGAAAAAAAAAGATAAAATAAACGTCAATAAATAAATACAAATGAAAATTATAAAGTCATAATGCAATAATTTATAGGATATAAAATAGGTATTAATAATCTAATTGATTACGTCTTAAAACAAAAACCACACGAACTTCTTATGTTGATAAGATATGACAAAATTAGATATGAAGGAACATATTTACAAATTGTGTGAAATAAGAGAAAAACTATTTACAATGTTTTTTGGAACTGGATGGAAAATACATGATAGAATAAGCGGGATTTGAAGGTGATAAGAGTATTGGAGCGACGAATGGAAGGAGGGATGGAATTCCATAAGGATGAGGATCGGAAAAGAAAAGATCTGTCGAAAGCTGCGGATCGGTGGGCCGCTGTATATTAATCTGATGGCCGAGAACGGCTATGACGAGAATGAACAGAGGATTTGAATTGAAAGAGGTCGAAAATGTAGGATGGACGGCGGGATTGGATAACTTGGTAGAGGAAGGATGCCAGGATATACTTACGACGACAGGAAGGATAAAGACACTTCAACTCTTCGTAATATTGGGAGACAGTGGTGTTCCTCGGGATACCGAAGATGAATCGTACAAAACAATTTATCAAACGTTTTATTTTTGTCTCGAGGTCCTCAGAGATGCTCCCGTACACCGCACAACAGTAATCAAAGTGGGGGAATATTGAGGAAGTAACTAGGAGTCTACGGGTCTCAAGTGGAAATAGGTCGCTTCAAGGTGTAAAAGATACGACGGGAGATATCGGAAACAGAGTTTGATCAAAGATGATTCTAAGGTTTTTTATGGTTGTATAGAATTTAATGGGATTATTATTTAGGAACACGGTTGGGATATGAGGAACAATTTTAAGGAGGCGATGGGAACCTATTACAATTGCCTTTGTTTTCTCTGCATTCAACTTCAGCTTGTTAGCAACAGCCCAGTGACTTATTCGGTTCAAGTCCTCTTGGAGTCTTTTGGTGGCTGCTAATAGATCGGAAGGCGGGAAGGACCGGTATATTTGGAAATCTTCAGCATAGATATGATATTGGGAGTGATGGATAAGAAGGAGAAGCCCATTAATATAAATGACAAACAGAATAGGAGTAATTCGTCATATGACCCGTGGTAGAAAAAGAAGTTTTCTGCATTGAAGCTATGATGTTCAATATTAGCAATATCAGCACTAGAAGCAGAGGATAAGAAATGGTCATTGAGAGCATCTGGGGTAACTCAGGTTATTGGATTCTGGTACGGATAGTACCATAGGATTTTCCATCTGGATTTGGAATCAGGAGCATTGGCAAGGGCAGAATGGATGTAGAGGGATTTGGCTCGTCGGACTCCGGATTGGGTTTCGTTGCGAAGCTGTTTGAAAGACGCAAAGTCAGCCAAAAAACGAGTGTGACGAAATTTGCGCCTGGCTGCTTCTCTTCTTCTTAACATTTCCTTTATTTCGGAGGTTAGCCTAGGGACAGTGGGACGGCGTGAGGTTCGGATTTTAAGGGGAGCATGAATGTCTAATACGGATTGTAGGTTTGAGGTAAGGGTGGAAACCATGGGATCTATAAAATTATAGGAATATATGATGTCCCAGTGGAAAGTATCCAGGTCAGGTTGAAGGGATTCATCTATATATATATATATATATATATATATATATATATATATATATATATATATATATATATATATATAATAATAATAATAATAATAAACTCTTTATTTATTCTGGGACAAGTCCCTTCAGAATAACAATTACAGACAATGATAGGTGGGCTTCAGAGCCTTAGAGTAGTTGATATAGGAACATATGCGTTAACAGATAATTAAAAAAAAAAAAATAAATAAAAATAAAGAATAGTTAATAAATAAATACAAATGAAAATTATGACAAGTCATAATGCAATAACTAGTAGCATATTAAATAGGTATTAATACTCTAATTGATTATGTCTTAAAACAAAAACCACACGAAATTCGTATGTTAATAAGATATGACAAAATTATAAATGAAGGAACATATTCACAAATGTTGATTGACATAATAGAAAATCTATTTACAATGTTTTTTGGAACTGGATAGAAAATAAGTGATTGAACAAGCGGGATTTGAAGGTGATAAGAGTATTGGAGCGACGAATGGAAGGAGGAATGGAATTCCATAAGGATGAGGATCGGACAAGAAAAGATCTGTCGAAAGCTGCGGATCGGTGGGCCGCTGTGTATAAATCTGAAGGCCGAGAACGGGTATGACAAGAATGAACAGAGGATTTGAATTGGAGGAGATCGAAAATATAGGATGGACGGTGGGATTGGATAACTTGGTGGAGGAAAGATGCAAGGATATACTTACGACGGTAGGAAGGATAAAGCCACTTCAACTCTTCGTAATATTGGGAGACAGAGGCGTCCCTCGGGATCCCGAAGATGAATCGTACAAAGCAATTTATCAAACGTTTTATTTTTGCCTCGAGGTCCCAGAGACGCCTCCGTACACCGCACAACAGTAATCAAAGTGGGGGAATATTAAGGAAGTAACTAGGAGTCTACGGGTCTCAAGTGGAAATAGGTGACGGAGGTAATTTAGTCGCTTTAATGTGTAAAAGGTACGACGGAAAATATCGGAAACATGATTTTTCCAGGAAAGAGTTTGGTCAAAGGTGATTCCAAGGTTTTTTATGGTTGGATAGAATTTAATGGGATTATTATTTAGGAACAAGTTTGGGATATGAGGAACAGTTTTAAGGAGGTGATGGGAACCTATTACAATTGCCTTTGTCTTCTCTGTATTCAACTTCAGCTTGTTGGCAACAGCCCAGTGACTTATTCGATCTTTTCTTCCTACTCCTTGTTTGTTTTGATGTAAAAATATATATACAGTATAAATCAAACTTTATATAAAAATAAATTAATATTATTATTTATATATATATATATATATATATATATATATATATATATATATATATATTTTATAAATTTATATATATATATATATATATATATATATATTTTATAAATTTATATATATATATATATATATATATATATATATATATATATATATATATATATATATATATGTATATATGTATGTATGTATGTATGTATGTATGTATGTATGTATGTATGTCCACCCTCTCCTAACATAGCATTCTCCCTCATATTCTCCGATTTTTACTGTGGCTGCGTAGTGTATGGTGGCCTTACGGGGACAGACAAGATAATTATGAATAGCTTTGTAAGATTTGTTGATCGGATCCCGAGGCGTTCCACACGCTTCACACCAATACGCCTAGTTAGGGTGCCTATTCTTCCCCTTCCGTAGACAGTATGTCTTAGGCACATTCCTTTAAGTAACAACCAGTGCCCTTCCTCATCTCCTCCAATTCAAGTCTTCTATCCACTCCCAGTCCACAATATCACGGCCCCTTGACCTTTATTCAACTTTCCGTAGATCTACATCGTTCCAACACTGCTTTATTGCCCGTTCCGCTGCCTTTTGGAATTCTCTCCCTTCTAAAATCCGGCATTTCCCGTCCTTAGCTATGTTTGAAACCTTCCTTTCCAATTCCTCAGAAGCTGGTTCACAACCCCATCAGAAGCTGGCTGAACATAGTATTATGCTGTTATTTAACAGTTTCAGTACGTACGTTTTATTTTATTACCTATTCACATTTCTTTTTACAGTTCATTCAATTCGTTTTTTGTTTTGCAAATTTCTAGAACCCTTTTCTTTTTATTATGAACTATTTTTTCTATTATCTTCGATTCTCAATAAATTCGAATATACGATTTGTTATTTATTATGTATCAATGTTATTTAGAAGATTTTCTTTTGACAATGTAAATTTATATAATTTATTTTCATTATGTGATGTAAATAATTAATTTTAATGAATAAGTTTTTGTTAAACAGGTGAATGTAATTTTCTTTTCTAATTCTCTTTGTTCTTTTTATTATTATTCGTTTATATTGTTTCACAAGAATTCTTTTTTCTTTTATTGCTTTTATATTATTTATGATTTTTATTTGTTTATTTAAATATGTGAGCCAGAAATGTTTATTTTTTGCTTGTAAACCAGAGTTATTCTGATGGAACTTCCCATAATAAAGTTTTCTATTCTATTAATAATGTTAAATTAAATACCACCTAATTATGTCCCAGTATATAATATTTAATTACTAGAGGATTCACAATTTTGCTTTCCAACAATAGTTTATCACTTAAAGAGCATTGATATTATACATTCAATATCATATATATATACATATATCGAATACATAATACATATGTCGAATATCAATTTGTAACACCGTAATTAAATATTTAAAAAATCAATGATTTTATTTTTGATTTTACTTGTATTTTATTTTAATTGAGGTGTATCACACTAGTTATATTATAACTAAATATAACTATTCAGTTATATTTTAACTAGCTCCTCACTGTCAATGCCATGTATAAAGCCTACAATGCTACTCTCGCCCACATCGAAACTCAAGACCCTCCTTATCTTTTAACCAATGGAAGAAAAGCAAAACCAACTAAATAGCTGGTGAGAGGCATTCCACGTGTCTGAAAATCGGATATAGAGCCTCCATGGTAATTGGATATGCAGGGGGAGAAGAATAGTCCTGACAATAGGGATATCCTAACTGTCATTCCTAATGAACCTGGTTCAACTGATACCTTGCCTCTATGCTAGCGAACATTTCTCTTCTATACCAGAATAAATGTTCCTTAATTCTTGGATTTCCATTTTTAACCAAATTATATCAATAATATTTGTTTGAATTATTATTTTAGACATAGCTTCAATGTGTTCCAAAAATAAATCACTCAATTTTATTGTAATTAGTTAGTCAATAAGTTAATGATCATGAATATTTTTTAAATTGAATATAAAGATGAAGTTGCAAACATAGAATTTTTATCATTGTTATTATTTTATTTTTTCAGGTAAGAATTTCCCTTAGATTATCATCTTCTGTTCGTGTCCTCTGTTTGGTGAGTCACAATATTTTTTTTGTAGCAAAATAAGCTTCCAAAATTATTTTTATTAATATTATGACCGTTCGGGACTTTCCATTTCCAGACTTAATCATCTCTGAATAAGAAATAACATTTTATGGTGTTACATACAGTATTTTTTTACTAAAGCTTACGTTAGATTCTATTTCTTGAAGAATGCCTGATAATATTTCCCAAAGATTCAAGTACGTAGGAAGCTAAAAAAGAATTTTCACATTTCTTACACACCTTTATTATAAGTTTTACATTTCGGACTGCCTGCCCATTATCATTAACTTGTTATCTATAACATATAATATATATCATAAGCTAACAGCATTATTATTTATACTAAATTAATATGCTATATTACATTAATAGTTAATTTATGAATTAATACCTCTTACTACATTAGTCACTATAATAATTTATTATGTATATTGAATTTTATTTATCTTGTGTATGTTAACATTCTACTGTCTCACTCACATAATTATATTCCATTATAATTTCTATTTTTTAGCATCCTATATGAATTATACCATTGGCCACTTTATTGCATATTCTGTTAGATAAGAAGTTTTTGATAAAGGACACATTTAATGTCCGAAACGTTAAATTTATTATAAAGATGTATAAGAAGTTTGAAGGTTCTTTATGACGTTTCGTATATACTTGTATCTTTTGGAAAAACAATAATTTATTTTTGTTAATAAATATTTTTTTCTTTTCATATACCCATCTTTGCCAAGATTAAGTTATTTCAATTTCAATCTTCTTAATTTTTTTTTTTTTTTTTATTAATATGTTTATATTTGCTTTGCAAGTAACTGTCACTTATTTAACAGATAATTTGTATTCAGTGCATTATATTTTGTTAGTTTTTTAAACGAAAACCGTACGTTACTGTTTTTGTGCTGAACACGAGGCACATTCGAACAACCGGAATTTTTTAAGATAAATAAGATCCGGAGATTTTTTTAAAAATATTTTTTAATATTATTCAATAGAAATTTAACATCTTAATACTAATTCTGTTTTTTTTTTTGTTTTTTTTTCACCGTTTGGCCTCTATAAATTAAAGTTACATTAAATTCTTAATTTTATATAGAATAATTGCCAATTCTGAAAAAAACAAAATGTTATTGCAATGAGTGTTTAATAATATAAGTAATGACTATGATTTTAAATGCCTTCAGTTCTTATAGAATGTACTATTTTAATGTTGCAAATATTAACTAAAAGATCTTAGAATCTTTTGAATTATTATCTATTCCTAAAATTATTATGATTATATGTCTTTTTATAATAGTGATTATTTTTTTTTCTCTCCAAGCTGCTTATTGCCGAAATATTTCTTTTATTTTTATAGTTTAAAGTAAAATAAGTAATCTTTTCACTAATTACATGCCTTAATAAGAAAAGAAGTAAATATTTTCGGTTCTAAATTTAACTAATGAATTTATCAGTATCTAATATTCTATGAAATGATAAATATATTTACCTTAGGTCTCTAACTAAATTAAATTTCAACCTATCATAAGTTAATTGAACAGTTAATTATCATAATTAAGGCTTTTTGACTAATTATTTCATTTCATGCTCGGTTCTCTTTCGTTTTAATTACCTACGTAACTTGAAGACAAGAGAAACCGGATCTGGCAGTACCTCGGATCGAATTCCGGGTTCTTGGGCCGAAATATAAAAGATTACTTAGTGAAATAAGTTTCCAATCGGCAAGTAGAACGGAGGTCAGCGGCAACTTCTTAGCTGAAATAATGAGAGTGAGCTCTGGAGAATGGACAAAGTCCAGATTAGCTAAGTTTGAACAAACGAAGCTCGGAACTGATTCTGAAGCAAAGGTCCCTCTATAACTAATAGCTATAGCAAACTTTGGAAAGTCAATCTGATAGGGACAAACGGGCACACACTGCCAATGTAGCTATGGCTTTCATAACGGTTCTTTGTGTTTGTGGTAATTGGAATAGGACTTTATTGGTCGTATTTGGAAGTTATCAGGCTGCTGTACGGATCGGTAAGCAATACAAATTTTGTATCCTTCAGGTACTAACAGATATTTACAATATTACTATACTTTTATTGCGGCCGTCAGTGTATAAAAATTCAAATATTTGTATATTGTGTTGTTTAAAAAAAGGATTATAGACAGTTAGGACGTCTAATCCATACCTAAATATCTAATAAATATGATATTTAATAATTTTCCATAATTTCATAATACATTAATCTTCGACTATGCTCTAGTTAGAATAGAGTTGCAGCTGCAAGAAGGGTCCATGCTCCAAAAGGGAGTATTGGTATACGGGGCTGACTAAGGTTTTCGATACTCTCCGAAAATGTCTATGCTGTCCACTAACTCCTTCCGGCATTTCATTACGTCAACCAGTTATTCCTGAATCAGTATTGTTTACAAAAAAGAGGGCCATGCTATTCCAATAGGATTAAAAAACATAACTACTCGTACTTATGTTCTCTTTTTATGGAGAACGCCAGTTTCAAAAGCCCTTCTTGCATAGATTATCTTTTGATCTTGCATTGAATGACCTCTACGAAAACATAATTAGCAGCTAATATTAAAAAAAAATGCTTTATTAAAAAAGCAATACTCATGTCTGTGTTAGAAAAGAAATATATATATTAAGATTAAAAAAAATAAATATAATCTTGAGTTGATTAAAATGGATTTCCACTTTAAGGTTTAAAAAATAAAATTAGGCATATAAATACACAAAAAAAGTTGTACTAACTTTATTTGTTGATTGGAATAAAACTTTGTAGGGATGTTGTTGATATCATGTTGAAGCCACTAAATGTAGTCGGCAAAAAAAGGGTCAGAGGTAATCTCAATCGGTCTATTTTTCGGACTAGTTCCTCACCAGTAACAAACACTGAATACCTACTTGCACCATCATATAATGCATCAAGTACGAAACCTTCAAAGCTTTCAAACTGGCGGTAAAAATAAGGATTTAATAATTAATTTTTATATATTTTTAGCAAGTTCAAGATTTTTTCTGCGAACCCTGGTGCTCCGAAATTCGATCCTTTTTGTCAATCCCTTACAATTGTCTGAATGTAGCCACCCTGTACTAACCAAACCGCGTTACTACGACGAAATAAATATTTACTATTGTAGATGGGAATCGAACCCCCAACACGCTCAGCTTTCACTACCTTTTTTACGGGTAATAATTGAAATAACATTAGTGTGTAAAGTAATATTATTGACAGCAAAAAGCTATAAACTCGATTTGTATTTAAATCAACATTGTTGGTGATATACCAGTTAGTATGGATTTAATGCTCTGATGTGTTATAATTGAATTTGTAAAATCTCTTAGTATTGCATTATTTTTACTAACTAGTTTCTTAATCCCCGTTGCTCCACATTTTATGTTTTTAAACCAGACAGCATTAAAGTAGTAACATATTTCTAATTACATTTATTTATTTTTTAAATTATTCATAAAATAGGGTATGGTTTCTAAAAAGTGTTGTTTCAATGTTATGGAGGTATTGTTTTCTTAAACTTTTTCATTTTTTTATGCAATATCAAGAATTCATTAACAGGACTTAAGTCCCTATATTTATGACAGTTTTTTTCTTCAAATTGCTGAACAGTTTTATATTATGCTGCTGCATTATGCTAGATCTGCATTCAATAAATTTATCACTATAGTTATTTATTTGTTTATTTGTGTAT